>JAQFXU010000583.1:0-47118 GCA_034693705.1 Spatulosminthurus flaviceps | reverse complement strand
GAATTTGTTTTTGGCTGAAATTTCATTGGATGAAACTGTTGGCTGAAATTGTTTTTGGATGATTAGTCCTAGACCCAAAAATCCAGTATATAGAGACAGAGAAAAAAAATAAGATAATCATATTTGTCTCCATGCACGTTAAAGTATATAAGACCTCTATATAGGGAAGTTATGTAGGGAAGGGAGTAACCATCCTGTTGTTTTCGTAGGAAACAAGAATTACTCAAATAGTTTTTCCATGGTCTCCCTATCATATATCTAAGGACCGTACATATACGTATAAGAAACAATGAAAAAATCAGAGACCATAACAATTCCATGTAGCTTGACTGACTTGAAGAGCTGCACCTACAAGTTAATCATAAAACACACTATGTGATGAGGGAATATAGGCGGACATCTCAAAGTCTAATCAAGTCTCCTCATGAGAAAGTCCAGTTGCGTTATCTCTTGAAAAAGTTCCTTCTTCTGAGACAATTTTTTCTTGTGCCACTGACATATAGCCTATAACATATAGAATATACATATGAACACTAGAGCTATGCACTTATTGCATATGCAATTTAGTAATAGGTATAGTATAGTAGATCCAGGGGGTACCGCCTTCCGGAAAATGTTATTATGTATATACTTAATTTCCAATCTGTAATATTATATGTTCCTCTGTCAAAATAAATTGGCATGTGCGGAGAAGACATTGTGATTATGTATAGTGGAGGGACCTATGAAAAATCAAAATACGTGGATTCTTTGCACACTATATATTGCTACAATTCAGTCCTGATATCATTACAATGGAATAACTTTCTTTTTCTCGAGCATACATATATACTATACTGAGTGACTGAGAGTGAGTGTTATTCTGAGTGAGGACTGCAGTTCAGGCCATTCATCCATTACCCACTCTTTTGAAATATAAGAAAGGTCAGCTGATGTAAGACAAGCAATTTATATTCAAACTTTGGCCCTGATTCTGTCTTAATGAGCTCCTCTCACATTTAACAAGCCTATAGCGTGACAAGATCACTTATATGATCCAATGAAGATGATGCATTATTAGTATTTGTAACTTTGTATATTTCTTTCTGAAAGGATGGTGATGATGAGGATGGTGAGAGGTAGTAGTAATGTAAGTAAGTAGGATTAATCTAGAAAAAGGCTCCTAACAAGTCTTCCCTTTTGTTTGTTATTCTTCAATTATTATTATTATAGGAAGACAGGCAGAGATACGAAAAGTGTACTGAGGCAAGAATATAATGAAGCTACGAAATGTCCCTGAGACTCTCGCTCTTATATTGAATTTAAGGAAACGAGGGGCTATGTTAGAGGTATAGTTTGTTGTAAAAAGAACCATGTAATTCATCATAAAAACTTCAACAATGAGATGTTAAATCAGCTTAATTTACTACAAAATTAAAGTCATCTGGGAGTTACTCATTCTCCTTTTGTAGAAAATAACAAGCTCATTTTTTATACTCCTCACGGAGGTAATGATGTAACGCATAGCCCGTTGTATCCGCTAAGTACACTTGTACGTATGTGTAGTACTAAACCAGAGTAGAATTAGCCTCCCAGGAGTAGTAATATATGGAGGGTCAAAATCCTTTGTAATCATCTGTACTTACTTGAATCTCCACACACACACACACAGAATGAGAAAATGACATTTTGTAAGATTTTTTGGCAATGCATTGCATTGTAAAATATATTGTAAAAGTTAAATTGAGGAAAAAATCTTCCGTCATTTTTATGTGAGCAATTAATTTCTGAATTTTATTCAAATTGTAAGTGTACATGTGTTTTTCAATTGCACACACACACATAGAATATTATCAAATATCTCATTAGTAATATTTATGGATAAATAGTAACTTGAAAGTTTATCAGTCTCTAGGTTTATAATTCATTGCCTCTGGCATTAGATTGCCCATTAATAATTCTACGAGCTTGACTCAAAGAAAAGTTCGTTGAGGTTTTTCTTGGGATCAGTGCATACAGTGATAGGAGCACGGAGAGACAGAGAAAGAGAAGCTGGTAAATGTTTGATAAAGATTTGATGATAAATATTGGCCTCACTCAATTTCTAATTAGACTTCTCACGTCTACTCAATGTGTTATAGGAAAGGCTAGCCCTTTAAGTTAAGATGTAAATAAAAATCCCTCCATTACTCTCTCTTGTATAGTAGATCCTATCCCATCAAATAATAAATGATCAGTTTTTGTCTCTATAGATTCATATGAAATGAAAGGTAGTAGGTAAGGGAAAAAATACTGACAGCTTTAGAGATAGTTTCTGCAGTGGTAACTGCCAAAGTGCCAAGGTAAATTCCAACTTTCTGTAGCGCTTTCGTTCAAGCAAATATGTCTGCACCCAAAGGAGTTTTGTATGCTCTTTCAAATACTCAAGTCGTCAACTACGTATCAATGTATTAATCTGAGGTAAAAAAATTTCAAGTAAATCATATAACCATTGTTTCATGCATTTACGTGATCACGACGTCAATCAAAAAAATTTCTGTACATATGTCACAATTAGAGGTTGTAGTAGTCGGGAGTAAAAGGTGCCTTTTACATGTAAAATATATACAAAGTTAAAGTTACAAGACCTATATAGTATTCCCCTTGCAGAAAATTCAACACATTTAATGACTCCCCCATTGACGAGTGTACTATAGCTTCCTTGGCCTAAACAAATGGGAAATGAGAGAGACAATGTGGTGGAGACTCTGGCACTACTATTTACATGTCTCAAAATTAAGATTAACGAGATGTATTTACCACGAGGCTATACCCATCACTGACCGTCTAGGCAGCTTGAGCATGAAGCAATGAAAATATTATGTTGACTCCTTTGGATTCTCAAAAGCATATTTTACAGTGATCATAATGTACACTGTTGTACCTCCTGGGAAGCCCCAACACTTTAAAACAATCATTGGCGGCCCTACCCGTGTACACATTTTTTTCTTATCCCTCTCTCAAACAATGATATAGGGAAGCAATAAATTAATGAAGAGTAGAGGTACTCATAGTTTTACGAGTCTCTCTCTCTCTGGGTAGGGTGTTGGGAAAGACATATTTACTAACAATAATTATCATTTACACCTTTTTAAATTCACCTGTTGTATGTACAGTGTAGTGTTTTATTCTTCAAATTATACATTGTTCTACTATAGTATATAGTTAGGAGCTATGGGAGTATATATAATCTCATGAGAAAGGATGTACGATGGGCAAGGTATCTAAAAGAGCAGAAAAAATTCCTACAATGAATTTGCATACGACCTTAACTATAACAATACACACTCTTACTTTCAAAACTAATAATAATCATAATCATAATCTTATAGCTCAACAACACCCCATTACTCTATGGATCACTATCACAATTATCAAGCTAATAGGGAATGCAAGTACCTAATTTTGATAAATTTATAAGAAGATGAATATTTTTTAGAAAAATTTTACTTTACAATTTTGTTGCAACAAAATTACTTATTATGATTTCTGCATCTTTAATGGAACATTCCTTGAATTATGCATGTAATAGTCAGTAGACAAATCATGGACTACCTCTCTCTCTCTATATTCCTAAGGAGTGTGGTGCATAGATCACGACGAAATTCTATGACCTATGATATGATAGTTATTCCCATATCTACATATTACATTTAATATGAATGAGCCTACCGTATATATGAAATTTGAGTTCAGATATGAATATAACGGATTTATTACATGAAATGAACACTAAAAAGGTCTTAGCCCTTTGGAAATTCCTTTCTTATTGTTTTAAAATCATATTCAATGTAATATGGCTCAAACTATATGAAAAGCTCTAACTTTGTATCCTTTTATGCGTTCAACTGAACAATCATGAGCGAATCTTCCCATAGCTCTCATCTTCGTATTGTTTTATGCATAAACAATTCACATGTGTTTTTATATAGTACATGTGCTTAAGGCTTAAGGAGTCAGCAATTTTTACGGCTCGTACATTTCCAAAGAAATAATAACAATTCAGTTTAATACGTACATTTATAGGAAGAAATTGGAATTAAAATAAGGGTAAATATTGTACAAGGTTTTGTGTATAAGACGAAGATGATGATGACGAGATCTTATAATGTGGAGATACTGTGGATTTTTATATTACATAATATTAATGTGTTATTTGTCCTAAAGAACTTTTAATTTTAACATATAATTATTTTTAACAAGAGTAACAAAACTGACTGTGTCCAGCTGATTAAGGCGCTTAATTTAAAATGTATTTATTTTTTATTGATAACACGCCATTTTGTAAATACCTGCTGCTGCTACTGCACTGCTTAAGCTTTTGTCCTTATCAGTTAGCAGAGTATTTAATTTGTGTGTACATGTAATTCTAAGGTCTATTAACTAAAAAAAACATCTGTGTACAGTGTAAATATTTTGATTTACAGAGGAATGGGTAACAAAAAGAAAGGTTGAATTAACAACAACAAAGCAAATTGAAACGAGAGTCAAGCGTCAAGTGGTTCTCGAAGATGGTAAAGTTGTGGATGATTCTGGTCCTTTAGTTACTACAACCACCACAGAAGATACGGATAAGAAGGAGTCGGAACATACGGAGGTGTGTTTTTTTTTTCACTATTACATTAAAATTATGCATTATATCATTTAACTCAAACAAAATATTACACAAAACTGAATGTACAGTTCAAGTAGAAAGGTCAAGGACGATAAAATATCGAGCTTTATTACATCTTTCGTGTTTCCTATGTAGACACTTGCAATTCTACCGCAACATGAACAGATAGGGAAAGTTGATGATAAAAGTTTACTTTTTTTCTCTAATACATAATTTCATTTACTTTTTATATTCTTCTTTTTAATCATGGTCAATGGAACGATGCCGCAATGCTCGGAGCAGCAGTAGAGAAGCACGAGCTTGAACTATTAAAATACAGAGATTTACATGTATTTTTATTTATAAAGGAAAGAAAACATAAATTAAGTAACCAACTGCATTTTTTTAACCGTTCCATTTCATTTTTTCATTGCATTCTTTGTATTCAATTTATTCTTTAAGGCTGTAAGTGTAATGTAATAATTTATTTCAATAATTTTTTCCAAAGGCTACATAGGAGCTTGCCTTGTAGCAGGAGTGTAGACAGTTTTTATTTATGTACTGTAATTTTTTTTGGTTTTTTATATTAATATTATTAAAGTATTCGATATAAATTAACCTATGAAAAAAATTAGATTTGATTTGAATTAATGGCTGTTAATAGTCTGAGTTTGTACGATACAATGTCATAGTATGGAAATAAGAAAGGGAGTAAAATTTACATAAGTAAAATGTGTAATTAAATATTATAAATGCAAGGTGAGCGAGGTAATAAAAATTGTGAGCGTGTTTTATAAAAAAAACGTTATCTTAAATTGTGAATTCCGGTCTACACCTATACAAGCAGAGGTTGACAGTTCCTTTAGAGATAGTGATACACATTAGATTGTTTTTGGTAATTTGGAATTCCCTTGACGTTTTCCACCAAAAACTTTATGACATTACTCATGTATAATAATATCATCTCATGTATGTAAACAGTACTGACGTGTGGGGATTTTAAGTGACATAATAATTATTTTTTCAGCATTTGACGCATGGAGAGGATCAAGAAATTGGGGAAGGTTGGGTAGCCATAGAACAGTTGCCGGAAGAAGCAGTAGTCAAAGAAACAAATGAGCGAAAGGTGACTACCCATGATGAGGTGGAAGATATTCTTGAGACGGAACAGGTTCAGCATTTGGGCGATGTATCTAATCAGGTAAATTTTTTGAAAAGTATTTTGAGTACCTTTTTTCATGCGGTTCACATTTTTTTCAAAAAGAAAGGAAATAATTATGCTAAATATATATAAGGAGCTAATTATAGTAACGAAGTAACGTATTATACATTACGTTACAAGTCTATAAAGCAAATCTATATAGTACAGGAATGAATAACCGGACTTGACTTGAAATGTGAGAGGTCCTTATTATCAATAGGGGTTTAATAAATATGAAACTTCCCATTACAATCCAGAGGATCATTAATAGTTATTAGCAACACATATGTAGAGATGCATATGTACTGTGGAAAGATCGGGGTTGGGTAGACTTTCATCCTTGTATGTATATAATGGCTATATAAATATGAATATTAATGTGTGACTATAAGAATAATAAGAAGTTATTTGAGTCATAAATATATACAATCTATATGGTAATGTTTTAAGTAAAGCCATATGTACCTTTTCATCCCTATATAAAATTACATGGAGGATATAGATACTTTACCACCATGTTATTATGAGATTTTTACAGCAAGTCTTAATGGCACAATATCTTGAATAAAAGTTACTTGGCCTGAATTTTTTCACTCTTTTTTTTGTATTCACCTGTGAAAATCTCCATGTGATGTATTGGTACGGTCATTACTATGTAGTGAAGTGTATACGATAATCAACAGTTATATTATAATGTTTGCTTGATAGCTCATATTGTATCTATATATTCCTCTTAACATTATAATAATTCCATTATGGCGTGAATACGTCAATTATTATCGTAGATGAGTAAGAATGTGGTTTTTCTTTCCATGTTGTTGCACACTTTGCACACCTTAGAATTGTAATACTACTACAACTATAGTATAGCTGCAAGATCACGAAAGTTTGTATTTTCAAGAGCTTTTAACAACATTATCATGTTATTTCTGTGTAACATATTTTCATGTTTTATAGAGAAAGCTTATTGGAACGGAGGAGTTGAAGGTTTACATGAAATCCTTAGGCTTTCATGATGGAACTTTTGACCTCTAGTATATGGTAGTAAATTACTATGAAGATATTATTGATAAAATTACGAGGATGTTTTATTTAAATTTTCAATTATTCCATTGTTTAGAAATTTGTTTTTTTATTTAAATAAAAATCCATTATTATAATTCACAAGGTCATGGATTTTTAAATTGAGCTGTAGTAGTAGATACGTAGTTGAGAATTTCTGACTGTGTAATGACGGTGAATTTTATGAGGATAATTTATATTTAATTGATTTCAATAAATTCCTTTGGTGACTTATCTCACCCGATGAATTGCTTGTTCAAAGATGTAATGGCGGAAAAAATCCTCGTAAGATGTGAAAATAATGTTAAATAGGAAATGCAAATAAGTAGGTATGTAAAATTCTAGATTTATGATATATTTTGCCTACTTTTTGTGGGTATGAAGAAAAATGTGAAGTTCGAGACAGGAATCAAGTAGAATAGAGTTGTAATAATTATGATTATTGTAAAAAGGGAGGTTAAACCAATAATCGAAGGGATTGATCGTGAGAAAGGAAAACTCGAAGCGGTTCTTTATCAAATAATTGTAACTGAAACCTATGGATTTGGCTATTGGAAAGGAATATCAATAAGAAAAGTGAGTTATGAGGAAACCGTTAGGTAATTCCCATTATGTGTATCCATACCTAAATAATTTTTCTTGATGTCTTTCTTTGTATTGTGGAGTCCTTATATTTTATACAGTTTTGAATTTATCTTGTGTAACCAAAGCATGTATAAGTTTCCCTGCGGTGACACCAGTTATTCAAGTTGACAACAGTTGTATGTATATAGCCCAGGTGTTGAAATTGCCATGGGAAGTAGTATAAGATAGTAGCTACTACATATAGCAATCAGTTATTTTTTCTCTTCAGTATTAAGTAGTGTAGATACACTCGATCGTGCTGTACTAATACTTGAAGGTCCTCACCACATGAACGGATGTTGTAGAGAGACGTAGTAGCGGGGTAAATGAAGTTAAAAGAATTTTTGCCAGTCTATATACCATCCAACCTGTCAGTTTTCATAGACTTTAAGTATCAATTTCACACTTGATTACACTATATGCTACTACTGGCGAGTTACAGTAAAATCCCAATATCCTGAAACCCCCAAGATTTAATTTAATTTTGATTCAATTTTAAAATTATATGAATTTTTTATATGCAAATCGTTTTTTTAATTTTTTTGGTTTTTAAAATAAAGGATTTCAGTGTTTTAAATTTTTTATTATTGGAAAGGTTTACGAAATATTGTGGATTTCAAAGAAATGTATTTTTGGAAAGGGGAAAAACCACGTGGGAAAAATGTATGTTTGTGTTATAACTTTTATAACATAGCAATTTGGGTTACCCCATGAATCTATACAGTAAATCAATAGGGATTTGAAGTTTGTCTTACTACACACTTATTTTTCCTATGTACATGTAGATATGTAGTCTCATAGAAAATCAAAGAAAAAAGTTGAGTCATCTGCTTGGAAAATTATATTATCATACATGATAACATAACGTTACTTGGAGCATGCTAATTGAAAGGCCATACTCGTGTGAATTTTATAAGTTATGTAGGATTATGTCTTGTGGGTTCCATATAGAAAATCCCATTTTTTTTATATACAATCAACTCACAATCCGTCAAAGTATATTTCCACTTGATTTAACCACGGTCGTCGTGGTGTTTGTTGGAAAGTCTCTACTATACTAATGTAATTTCAAGGCAAAATTCCTTGTAAAAAAATGTCTTTGACAAATTTAACTTGTAAATTATATCTACAAAACAGAGGGAGCTTCCGGTGCCATACGGAGAGAGCGTTTAAATCTCAAGCAGCTTTTTATTATTTTTTCAAAAGTTTGTATACACACTGTTTCCTTCGGCTCCTGTAGAGTTTTCTATGCACACCTTATTAATTCAATTTGAAAGTTATTTTTGTCGCACAATGATGCTGATTCAATTCACAGATTTAAACATAAGTGTAATAATTATTACTTTGGTTTTTGTATACTTACGAATGGAAATTTATACCTTGACATTCACATCTGGGATTTTTTTATTATCTTTCAATTGCTTTTGCGTGGGCTTCCGCCATCTTCACTTTTTACATTAAGAATGAATACTAATAATATTTTTTTTCACCCTCGCTTTTATTATTGGCTCGTATGTGTAATGATTATTACTATAGATAGGTAAACAAAGTATATATTAAAATGAATTAATAATATATAAATGGTTACTATATTATTATTAGGTTTGAGATTTTTCTCGCTTCCGTATAGCATTTATTATTTCAGCATAAGAGCAAGAGCTATAGAGAAAGAATGAGAGTGCGGGAATTTTTTTGGTTTAGCCTTTAAAGGTGAATTGTGATTAAAGCTCTTAGAATAATTAGAATCTTTCACATGAGATAGTTTGCAAGAATACGTGAATGGTACTATATAGTGTTTATTTTTATGATTATAACATGAGGAAGATGATGGTATATGTGGAGGCGTTTGAAAAATAATCTTTTTATTCAAGGTCTCTCTCTTCTTACTCTGTCATCCTCTATGTTTATACATATAATATTTTTGTATACATTCAAACATAGCTATTTACTTCCAGTAAAAATAAGTATTACACAAATCCCTCCTCCATCTTCATAATGTGCAAGCTACACACGCACACTGGAATTTCAATGCTTAGTTTTTTTCTCATGTCAAGAGTTGTTGTGTAGTAGTGGTAATAATAATAATAATTATATGCATATTAACATCTACAGTTTTTACCACATGACTTACACTATAGTACATGAAAGTTCCCATGATAATATGTGCATAAATATAACATAACGTGAGACCATTAGGGATTCCAGGGTTCGCATCACACTTTTTATATATCATCATTTTTTGACACCCCTCTTCGGCTCGTCTGTAGCTATTGGGCTCCATACTTAATTTTTCAAAGGATATGCTTATGTATACATAAGTACTATTTACTATCTATTTTATCTAATATTATTATGCACGCTCAAAAAATGTAAATATTTACATATATACAAGAGCAGACTCTACTCTTGAAGGTAGGTAATTAGGAATTGGGCTAAACGGGTAGGAAATAACCTTGAGTTAAATTTATTGCAAGTCCAAATAATTAAGAAATACAAAAAAAAGCTTGCATAGCAGCAATGAAACCCAAACTCTGTTTCTCTTACTACTACTTACTACTTATACCTTACTCAGTATACTACGTGTTAAGCAAGATTTTAATGTAGGAGGCTTCAAGTGCATTCTGTAGTATGTAAATGTATATTATTCTTGATGATGGAATTTTTATGTCTGGATGGTGCATATTTGTGTATCTACATGGAACATTCATGAGTAGCTTATTAAAGGATTTTTTTGTGCATTGGAGCAAGAGATGGAAGAGATATGAGTGATGATTTAGAAAATTATTTTTAGCTTCAAAATAATAAGTTTTACATTTATATGGAAAAGCATATAGTTTGCATCAAGGTTACACTAATTTTCTCTTAGTCAGCATCTGTCATTAGTCTATAATAATGGTAAGTTATGGGGTTTTTTCCACATGACTTTTCAAGTATTAAAATTTACTCACTCGGATTTGAAGCTCTTTATATAATATAATATGTAGGAAGACATGTGAATTTAAGTTGATGGGACTTGTTATTATTATTGCAATATATTGTGTATTAAATATCATAATGATATTTTGTTATTGCGTGTGGGTGACTTGAAAGAAGAATGCTAAGGGAAAGATTAAGATTGATCTATGGCGGACATAAATGTATGTACATAGAGATGTAGTTGAAAGATTGTGTGTATGTGTAGGAAAGCATTTATTTTTTTGATTTTGTTTGTGCAGCCTTCAAAATACTTGTATGAGTGAAATCATGAACCCGTGCAGAAATATCAAACTTGACATGTGTCCTGCATTGTGGATGCAATAGATGAGTGCCATGCAGAAAGCATACTAAATTTGGGCATTGTGGCCAAATTTCCTCTCACTATTAAATGGTGCGTGAGGATTTGAGCTGGGATAGGACGTATGTATGGTTGAGATTGGAGCATGGCTTGGATGCTGAATGATGTAATAGTAATGAGGAGCATTGATGTAACCACACGGATCAAACAGGTAGAATAATTGCAAGTGGATGTACATATTTAGGCAGACTTTCCTTAATAGCCCACAACTCCTTTACTATTATTGTCATTGTTGTCATAAAGGGAAAGCAAAAGGGTTCAAGTGGCACACGTGGTCCTCAACAGAAATCTCGAGGATTGTTAATCAAGGATTATGCATGAACGTACATATATGTAGATATTTGATTGAAGTCAAATACTTACTTGGGTAATTGAAATGACTATCAGCAGCGTTGTAAAGAGTAAGGTGTAAAATGTATTGCATGAGCTGGGTTTTCTATTTTGGAAAAATGAGAATAAATTCATTTAAAACAATCATAATTACTTTTATTACAAAACAAAACGCATTTATTGGGCTGGAAAATTTGTTCATTCCAGGTTTTTTAATATGCTTGTAAATGCTTCAAGAATAGCATGGACGATAAAAAAACTTTACCTGGTTTCACGATATTTTGTTAACACACGTTTGAGTGATTTTATAAAAGTATCCTTATGCATTTGCGTTTTAATGATCTGTTTGTTGCTCGTTTAAAAATCTTACATAATATCCAAACGACATTCCTGTGAAGCAGGTGTTTTTGATTTTTAAGTAAGGAGGAATATATTTGAAATAAGTACGTAAATTGTGTTGGCGGGTATAGTTGTTTGTTCTCTAAGATTTCGTTGCCAGCGCAGTTCTTTCATGAATCATAATATAGTAAATTGTCAAGTTCCAAGGCTGTGAAATTATTTTCCAGGTCAGTCTTACACGATCTTCCATTGTAGTTCCAGCTAAATCCATTTTAGCTGCTGATCAGAATCTCTAGTCTTTTTGCATTCTGTTTCAAATTTTACACAGCTCTAGTTGATTCTTTATTCATATTGTGCTCGTTAAAATTTCGGATACAAAATAATTGTAAATTCTCGTATAAGTATTTTATTTTCTATTATCATAGAGTTAACAAGTCTGCTGGTATACTTATCACTAAAATCATTAGATTTTGTTCAAAAGTTGTGATTTCTGGGGTGTCTAGATTACACATTGCAAATTTGAAGTGGAATTTTGGGTAGAAAACAAAATTTTAGGTAAATAAAATTCGGGTAAAATTTCATGTTTGAATTTGGAGTAAAACGTTCGGTAGAAATTTAAAGCAAAATTTTAGATAGATATTTGAAGTAAAATGTAAGGTGAAAATTTGAGTCCAAATTTGAAGAAGACATTTTAAGCCTTTACATATGTTTCTAGCAATTTTCTTGTCACAAGCAAGCAAGACAATTAATCCAAACCTTTTGTAAACTGTAAACATAAGAAGAACGCAGGAAAAATACTTGCGAATTGCTCCAAAATGGGTCAAAACTGGCTTTAGCATAATTTTCATGAGTATTCTCTCGTGAAAATATTTCGCATGTTTTAATGTTCACAAAAGTTTTTTTTTACGGAAACATTTACCAAACCACCCATTAATTTTTAAAAGCTTTACAGTATTTAAGTTAACGGAGATTTATTCAGTGCGCATTTAGTGTAAAAAAAATGAACCGTTTGAATTCCTACCCCATATGCTACCGAGAAAATGTTGATAACAATAATAATTATAATGATTTAATTTGGCTTCATCATCTTTTTAGAACCTCGTGCGTGCCATCCGGGAAGGAAGCGATACTCGCCGAGCTTTGTTGTCAAAATCAGACACCAGTAGTGGAAACAACAAACTTGTTCCTTTGTCTCCTCAAGAGTTGGACGCTTTGCCTAAAAGGGTTCTCAACCAGTCGAGGAGACATGATCGTACTACCGACATTGAGGATACTAAGGAGGTATGTCTAACGAGCAAATGTCCATCTCAATGTAGTAATTAATTCCCTTCATCTCTCAACAGCCCTCCAAGCATCCTTTTTATCTACCTCACAAAATACATACACTCCGATTTTTCTCTCATCTCTTTACACACTACATACTAAATAGTCTGACATTGCCTTGTAATAATCAGCCCTTATAATTGATAAGCCCAAGACATCGTGACCAACTTGGAAAAATCCAAGTTAGCTCCCCTCTATTTATTTAATACCATCTTTTCCCTTATTGGTCACCAAAAGTAATAAATTATTAATGCTCAGAAAAATGTGCACAGCATGCAAAATTACCAACGATATTTTATCCCCTGTTCCGTCTTAAAAACCAGTTCTCCTAAAGAACATTAACTGATTAAATAGTAGATTATCTCTTGTCAATATCCTTTTAATTATTTCCAAGCCGATTTCTATCTTGAACCAACATCAACCAAAGCCACATTTGGCTTAGTCTTCAATTTATACTAATCTATATGTTGTTCAATGCATAAAGTCATTGCAAATTCGTCAAAACATTTTCTAATTTTTTTTACAGCTTTAAAAATTTTCCTTGCGTCTCATTAACTGTGTAGTCATTTTTCGTAGTAGAATACAGGCCAGTTTTAAAGCTCTTTTGAACCAAAATATTTACTGTTTTGCTCACCATTCAAATTAGTCATAAAAGTAATTTTTTTCGTACTTCAACCCTCACGTTATAATTATTACTATATACCAAGCAAGCAAGAGAGTCACGATGAAAAATTAGTATACGGACTGTTCTTCTTAAAACCGTTACGTTTCCTTCAATTGCTAATTTACTGTTTTCTTCAAATTGACTAAAGAGCTCAGAGTTAAAGGGCTTTTCGTCTTACTTCTTGTACTAGAAGGGAAATATTTAATTTAACACTAAGGTGCAACAAGTAGTCTTCCCATGATAACCGTTAAAAATGACATGTATGCGTAGGTATACCTGAGCACATGTTAAAGCTGCTCACAAATTAGGGTTGCACAGTAATTGAGTTGATTACATATGCCCCCCGCTACCGCTATAATCTCCATTGTATAATTGCCTAAATGGCTTGACAAAATAACCGTCAGAATTAATATGAATGTAGCAGAGCTTGAGTATCAATTTCAATTCCTTTTTTTTTTTACTACCACCAAACTATGCACAATTGGCCCTGAGGAATTGTTAGGAGACGAGTGTGTAAAAATGCTTGAAGGGGAACATTTTCTAGATTGCTGCATTTATAATTAATTTATATGTATAATTTACATAAGTGCTACTACACTGGTGGAATCTTTCATTAGCAAGCTATTTGTACTCCTTGGTGACATATGATGTCATTAGAATAATCCAGAGAGGAACTGTTCATTAAAATCACAAATGAATTCTAATTGAAAGACCGACGTAATGAGTGGGAAGGTTGAGACGGAAAATAACTTGTAACACACACACACAAATCCTACCTAATAATTTGTATGGAAAAAAGGTAGTGGGAATGGGGATTTTAAAATAATTTTTTTTACAAATATTTTTTTTGCAGGTGAGCAAAGTAAAAGAAAATGGGAACGTAGTCACGGAAATTACTAGACGGCATGAGCACGAAGAATTCCATAATGAAGACATTCCCGACTCGGACTCGGATGAATTTGAGCATATTGAAAATCGAGAGGGGAATCATGACTATAGCCATGCAAAAAATGAGGATTTGATTGAGTACGTTGCTGTACCCAAAGGAGGTAATCCATCTCAAGGAGTTAAGGTAAAAAAAAATTTAAATTGCTAAAAATCTCTTGAGTATATATGGTTAAAATGTATGGTTTACTCTGTGTTCTGCATGCTTGTTGTTGTTGTTGTTGAAAAAACACAATTGTCTATATAGATACTCTGTATGTCTATATACCTACAGGGGGGTGTAGTGATTGTAAATTATTTATTTGGGAAAAATATAATGCAAGCATATCCATCTATCTTCTCCGCTATCCTTTGTTGATGTTGTACATAAAATAAGTTTCATATTTCAATGTGTATAAAACTGCCACTGTATTTTTTAAAAATAATTGTATATTTAATATTTAAGTATGTGTATATAGTAGAAAGGCGTAGAAAACTGGTTTTTGTAGATTTAAGGTTTGAGCATATGTAAATAAATACCTTTAGCTCTTTTTAGCTACGTTCTTGGTGACACTTGCTCCTACTTCTCTCCCTGTTCTTGAGCTGTTTTGACTAAAAGAGAACTTAGTATTAAATACAATTGACCATAAAATATTGTGTCATGGGGGGAAATTGTGTTTGATAATTTTGCTATACTTTGACGGCTTTGTTGGAGATAATAATTATTATTATTGTACAAATTTTGTAGAATTTTAGTGGGAGTTATATTTGAACGTGTACAAAAAAACGAGAGAGTGAGAGAGAGAGAGAGAGGTGAGGTTTTTTGAAAAAGTACAACATTTTGACTCATATGTGTGGGAAACAGGTTGGAGACGGAGCTCATTTAGTCTCAGAAAACATCAGCTCTGAGAGGCATGGTGACGAAGACTTGTGGGATTCAGTGTCGGAAAGAATTCGTAAACTTCCTAAAACTGAGCAATTATTTCAAGCAAATAATAAATTAAATCAGACAACTCCCATCAGTCGCTCTGACGTTCTCACACAACGACCCTTAGATATCGACCAAGAAGAATACACTAGGAAAAACGAAACGAATCGTTGGCTCAACAGTCATTTTGGAAGTTCTAGTAGTTCATTGAATTCCGAAACATCTCCCCGTTCCCCCCTACATTTAACTCCTCAAGGAATTCACGTAACAATGACTTCAAGAAGTTCACCTCTCCATTCTCCTCCACCACCTCCACCCATGCCACCTACTACTGGGCCACCCTACACATCCAGACTATCCAAAGGGAAGGCTAATAAATCTGAAAATGAGCCCTCTAGTGGCGGGAAACGTATTACTTTCAGTGATGCACCACCTCGGTCTAGTCCTCTTCCTCCAAAAGACGCACTCCAATCCGTAAGCTAACTCTTATTAACTCTTCCCACAAAAAAAAACATTTATATAAAAAAAACATTGTATTATTTATTCAATGGCATCTTTTATTGCCAGTCTAATCCGTACTAATCTATTTATTTTTTTCTCTATTGTTGTTATAAAATTTTATTTGGGTTCCCCCTCCCCCACACACACACGGTTTTAAAACAACCCTATATACTTGTATTTTTTTAAAGAAACCATGTGTAATATTTACAACCACAGTTCCTTAAAGGCTACGGGGAAATATGGAGAGGGATGAAGAAGATGGAGAAGTATGTAGATAGTGGACAAAGTTGTCAAGTAGGGTTGTAATTTTTAATGCTGTATATCTATATTTATTGAAATTTCCCGAAAATGTGTAGGGGCATGGATAAAAGCTTATAGGGAGGGTTATTGTGACTTGTAGAGGTATAAAAAATGTTTATGTATATGGGAAAACCACATGAGGCTCGTGGCAAAAATGCAATTTCTCTGGGTTTGTTCATAATATGCAAATGGAATGGTCAAATCAGATTAAATGTTGACTCTCTTATGTACAAAGAGTAAAAAAAATCACTTAGTGGAATTGTCTTCATTTATACGATATATATGTTTGAAGTTTCGCATAAAAATGTCACTGTGCGGGGACGGGTATTTAAAATGTTAAACTTTGATGATATCTGATTCCGTATAGACTGAATTTACACTTGAGGCAAGTGTGCATAGTATATATCGTAAATGTATTGACAATAAAAGTGGATTTCTATTATCCTGATTATGGCCTAAGCTGTGATAGTAGGTGAGGTGGAATTTACATGAAGGTGCATATTTGGTTTTTGGTTGGGGGAAAAATGATAGTACGTAGTATGTAATAATAATATTCTATATATGCATTATGGTAATATGTTGAATCTTAAGCGGAGAGGATGATGGAAGTCAAAATGAGGTGCCTTAGGCTTTGGGAAAAAATGGCACAGTGGATATTGAGAGCCCACACAAAAAATGTAAATTTTTCAGGATGATGATGATGATGATCTGTGAGTATATGCGTATAAATATATCCTAATTGGTTATGAAAGGATCTTCGGAATCGGCATGAAGACGTCATCCGTTCGCTGAACTCTCAACTTGGGCGAGTCGCCGTGACCAAATCTGGGAAATTGTGGGATGAGGAGCCCACACCAACACCACCTCCGCGATCCCGCCGTAGAAATTCACCCGACATTAGAGCTGTCCATACTCCTGATCACACTGCTCCAATCAACCAAGCCGGCATCATGAACCATCGCAAGTACACCACGGACTTCCCTGCTGCCCTCATGGTTAGTAAACAATAAATTTCTCTTTTTATATTTTTATTTGTACTTTGTTTATCCTATACGTTTTTCTTATATGTACAGGAAGGAAAGGATTTTACGAAAAGGGATTTTTCATATTCGATTCAATTTCTTCTTATACAAGTTAGCTATAAATTGTAAATGCTATAAAGTCGTTTAGAATTTTTCGAAATTGTCTGAGAATGGTTAAAAGAAATGTACAAAGTTCATATATATATATCTTCAAGCTGTACGCTTAAATTCCGTGTGTGTTTTGGTATTGGACAAGAGATTAGGACAAAGATTTTTCATGTACGATTTGTACATCGATATATTATTTATTCCCATTAGTTTTTGAACCTTTAAAATATATCTGTATCTATAGATTTACCTTTGAAGGAGAGAAAATTAATTGATATTTCCCCGCATGCATGTTCCAACCTTTTCCTTGATAACTTCTTTAGGAATTACAATGGATTTTAGTATCGTATCTCTTTCCTTTTTCATTGTTATAGAAATACATGTTTTTTCCCCTACCGTCGGTCAAGATTGATTTAAAAGCAATTTGAACAAGCTCATCTATAATGGCACACTTAAAAGTTAATAATTCTTGTCAAAATATAAAGACTTTAAGTTCAATGTCTATATACGCTCAGCGCTTCCATCAAAATATATGATCGTATGTAGCTATAGCTTTGAGAGAGAAACGATAATTTGTCACTGTGTTCTGGGTGTGGTAGCCTCTTCTATATAGATTATATATTGAACAAGAACATGCGTGCATGTATATACTTCTTATGAATCATCTGTTCGCCAAAACTGAATCAGCCGGTATTATAATTTATGATCTTCTATGTACATACATACAAATGTAAATCTTGGCTCAGCGTACGTATTTGAACTTCACCATCCGATCCATAGGATGGGTATCTTAGGAAAAAACAATAATTTTCTTTCTACGATATACATATTTATATGTAACCTCTTAGTAAAATCCATTGACTTATTGTTGGTTGTAGTTGCTGAAGATGAGTTACATGAAAAATGTTATCATTTCCTATTTTATTAGGTACTATAGGTATGTGTAGTTGTCGATGCTATACATATTGGGGCATTTGGTTGTCCAAGATAGTATTTAAATTTACGATTTTGTGCTCAAAATTAAAAGCTTGAGGGAATTTTGGGAAAAAATCAATTTTTTTTCTTCGCATAGTGACTGTTGTGGTTCTGTTGCCAGATAAATCTGGGTTGAGGAGATTTTACAAAAATGTTAATGTGTCAGGTACTACTACTTGTGAATGTACTGTACAGATAGTCCATTGCAGTTTGTCATTCAAATAAAAAATAGGAGAAGGTGCTGAACTAATAAAACTCAGGTCTTATTTGTAGTTGGGAGCAATGTGTTAAGTTTACAACATGGAGGAAAAAAATATGATAAAATACAGAGATCAGATCAAATAGTTGGGTTATAAAATCATTATTTATAGGGACTTCCCTCATAAACTGATATAGAATACAATATATGGTAATTTTGATGGAAGAAACAGGCTTAACGAGTGTGACACTCTCCTGGTGAAATATCAGAGAGTGAAGACTTGAACAGACATGGGATATTGTTGGATAGGAGGCAGGCGTGGCCCTGAATAAAGTTTAAATTTGCAGCTGTAAAAAATCAATTATGATTGGGGTTAGTGACAAGCTGTGTAATATCCATATAAAGGGAAGTTTATGTGCTTCATTCAGGTTTTAGTACATCAACAAATGAATACAGAGAAAAAAATTATATATTATATTTTTTTTGTTTACAGGATAAGAACAATGATATTGGGGAAAGGAAAGGCTATGAAAGGAGGGAACAAAGCTTTGGATACACTGGCCCAATGGGTCGACCATTAACCCGTGAAGAATTAGAATCCGGAAATATTGGTGATTCCAGCTATGTGACCAAACATTCCGACTACTACAAGACTAATGAGACCAATAACCCTGCTCAGACAATCCTCTATGAAAATGGAGATGCGGAGGTGACGCAAAGGAAGACGGTGGAACGGCGTCAGAAAAGCTTCAATTATGAAGGACCTTCCCAGAAACAATTCCAGCCCAAATATATTGTAGGTGCTCCCACGAGCATGATGAGCCGGTTGAAAGGGATTGAATACACGGGTCCTATTGAAGATCCCGTGGATAATTCCCGTTCGCAAACTTTACCCCGTCGACGTTTCTACTTTGGTGATGATGAAGGCTCCTTAATGAACAAAAGTATTGAGAGGAGAAATGACACTGTGGAGACCAGGAGGGGTAAAGAGCTCCGTTTCGGCACTGACGACATCAACGTGTCCATTTCAAATAGCTACAATCAACATAATCAGACTTTGAACAGTGAGACAAGGAGAGGATCGGGTTTAAATCGAAGTCTCAGTTTCACTCCCCGATCCTTAGGTCGGGAGAAGCCCAGTTATCCTTCACAACAAGCGTTCACACCCGAGAGTAAATTACAACAAAATTACAAATCCAATCCACATTTGGCAGATTCCCCGGATCTTCTTAGTCCAAGATTGATCACAAATATGAGTCGGAGCGTTCGAGATGTTCAAAATTACGATAGAGTTGTGGATAATACTGTCTATGGATCAAGGCAGGATACTTATCAAGCCACTTCAAATGTGTCTCGCTCTAAGAGAACCTTCTTGGATAATGTGAGGAAAAACTCACCGGATTTGTATGACCCAGTTTTAAGGGGATCTAAAGCAAGCTCTCCAGCCCGCTCAATGACACCTACAAATTCTTATGGCTCGCCCGTTCGTACTTTTGGTAATGAAACTCGTCTTGTGTCTCGTCCGCAGAATTCTCCTCGAGCTTTAGGTGGTGCAAATTCACCCTTGTCCGATGACTATAGTGAGACCTATAGGATGAGTTCCAGTACTCCCGAAAATGATTATAATAAACCACGAATTAGTACCGATACCACTTCCAGATTCTCTCGGAGAACTCTTCGGGGTGTGGATGGTCAACCAGCGGGGAAGGTGGAGTCGTCCGAGACAACAACTCGTACTAAGAGTCGTTACAAGGAATCCGAAGTCATGTATCCCAATGGAAGACGTGTGGGTTCTCCAGCAAGTTTCAAAACTGAGTTTCAACCTCAGTTGACTTCAGGTGGTAGTGTAATCATTCCAGTCAGGGATACTAATAATAATAAAAATTCCCATTACAAGTAATTGAGAATTCAGCTCCGCAAATACACCACACCAGATTTACTTACAGTTGACAGGGGCTGTTACTTTCAAACAAGAGCGATCACTTAATATTTGTTTCAACTTTGTTTTTCAACTTTAATGTTTCCATGTATGTTAAATATCCTTACTGACTCACCTTTTATTACTTACGACAAGAAAAAGGAAGGCAGAACGTTGGAAAGTATTTTATTTTATCTGATACATTAATCATTCCCATATGTTCATTTTAGTATTTGCAATTATTACTATTTACATATACGCACACGTAATTTCTGTTTCGGCTGATTTACATTGAATATTTTTAATGCAAAAACATGGCCATTATATTGACTGCTATAACTACCATTCGTCGAATATGTCTGGAAACTGGATTTAATATATGATAAGAATTATTATTATATTGCTGTTTTTATTTTTAAAAGTAAGAACTTTCCATGCAAAATATTCTATATACCTATAGCTGATTGTTGAAAATACAAGTTGAAAAAAATTGGGAAAGAAACCCTTCAAATGGAATTGCGCACAATAATAATTATTATAATCTAGATTCGATATACGTATAAGACATAATATGTACAATTAATAATTGCTTCAGGAACTTTTATAAAAAAAATTGTTTGAGAAAATTCACCCTATACAATACATTCATGTCGAGCATGATCCGTGTTTTGTGTCAATCAAAAAATTTGGAGAATAAAAAAGTAAGGACTAAGTATACACGCAACAATTCTTCTAAATGATTTTTGTGTATAGAAGAACCTGAAAGCTTGATTGGATGTTGTACGCATGTAAAAGTAAATAACTACTATTTGATAAAACCCTGTAATTATTAAACTTGAGACGAAAGTTTTTCTGTTTGAAAAGTAATCTACGTGTCTTCATTACCGATTATATAGGTAAATAAATAATGCTGACCATGTGTATTATTACATACTTAGATGTTAGGTTGTAATTAAATATATTAACTTGTACACAAGCATGCGACACCTCCAGGCCTTTCCCCATGACTTGGGTCTGACAATGAGTCTTTTCATTGGTATGCTTGTCGTCGCCTTCGAAATAATATTACCAAGCAAGAAGACAATGGCAGAAGTTAAATATTGACGTGAGGAGTATCCAGGAGCAATCTTAGCTTCTTGTCCATAGCTATAAATGCAAGATTGATCACGCTTCGCATGTTAAGTGAAGATGTGATTATGTAATTATGATTTAGTACATTTAGTACAGTATAGTAAGTGAAAATATAACTGCAATAGAAATTTAATAATTTAACAATAAATCTATATTGATTTCCTCCGTACCATTTCTTTACCATTTTTGTTCATAAAAATACATAACATAAACGTACATCACATTATGCTTTATTACATAACCTCATGCTAAAGTATATCATATTAAGTGGAAAAGTAAACATATTTTTTGGGATTCTCGTATTCAAAATAAGAAGGATGATGGAGGATGCATGAGTCAAAACAAAATTCAAGGAAAAGATTAAGATGATTGAATTGGTAAATCCCGGCTCATTGTTGGCACAGATGGAGCTAGAGGTGCGAGGGTGTATAAATTAATCATCATGTGTGTGTGAGCTCAACAGGAACAAAGTCAGTTTAGATGCCGGAGGTTGCATTGGCAAAGGCAGAGGCACAATGACTAAACCCATGAAAAGTTTTTTTTATGCCGGACACTTAAGTATTGTTACAAGTCAAACAGCATGTCGTTACGCATGTATGTGATTGAGGATGCCCTGTGTCGATACGTCAATTTAGTTAAATACAATTTCAGAGTGGGGTTTTGTATTCTATGTTTTTCTATTTTCACCAAAAGTAATGTTAAACCAAGCATAAACCTCCAAACACGCAAGGTGTTGCTTTTCACAAAAAATTAAACCAAAATTACTATTTCTGTTGTAAAACCTGCAAAATAAATAATAAAATTACTTTTTTTGACACTAGTTGGATCGAACACAGCCATTTCTGGCAAAGATTTCTTCTAATTTGATAGCCCTTTTTTGTAAACATTTCTTAAAATTCCAACGTTTTACATGCGGCTAGTTTTTTGTATCACATGTCGCGATGGCAAAATTTAGCACAATTTTGAATCCAAATTTCAAGCCATGCTGTTCGAAAATTCGGCTAAATAGATTAAAATTTTAGCTAGTGGTCTAGCCAATATTTTGGCCAACGTATACGACGCAAGTCTCTTTCGTCGTATTGTAAAATATTTAGTTCTTCTCTCTGTTGTCAATGTTGTCATCCATATCCATTACTTATAGTCATTAAACATATTCGAGCCACTTGTAAGGATCATCTAGTTTTTCAACGTCTTTTCTACGATTTTTAATGAAATACTATTTTAATGGAATATATGAACTGATATCTATGAAAGGTTTGCCACAGGATTTACAAAGTAACTTCCATTTTAACCTCCCCCCAGAAGATGGCGCAAGTTGAAGTGCATTCGACTGATCACCAATAACCAGCTTTTTGAATTCTATCAAAAAACATGCATATTAAAAATATATGATCAATCTTAAAAATCAAACTATATTTCAATTTAAAATGTGTTTATTCATAAACTTCAAGTGGCCCTTTAGTTTGTCTAACTTTTACGAAGTTTTTTGCTTGCAAATATTACCTTTCTGTTAAAGTGAGACTTTATGTTTATAGTTCTCCAGTTCGTGGGATGGTGGATGGGAAAATTTAAGCTAAAAGTAGTAAAGATTTGGCACATTCATGCTCTAAAAAATTCATCTACATAAAAATTGTTATGTTGAAATTATTTAATAATTACAATCTATCCTTTGAGTTTATTGCTTGGTTCTGCATGGGTGCGGAATATAACTTTTATAAAATCATTTTTTCTATTATCCTCAGATAATATTTTCTTCTGTTTTATTTTCCTAACTTACACCCAAAGGCGACGTAAAAACTTGACATGAAGATCTTAACAGTAATAAATGCCAGTCTAGAAGCTACAACTCAGGTCATTCTCGAGGATAAAGGTTTTCCATTTTTATAATAAGACTAGTAGTCTTATTAGCAATCCAAGCAAATCTATGGATTTAGGAATTTGCTAAAGCTCTATGTAAATAAATATATATTATTAATTCCATTTTCAAATCACATTAAGTCAACACCGGGAAATAAAAGAAATTTATGTCGCTCATCTATACAGGCACCGTTGCCAAGCTCAAAAATAACGTCTCGAAACGATGGGGCAGCAAGCGATGTTTTTATCCTTGGAATTCTTCCCATATATAAAAACTTTTGATCACAAAAGACAAAACCAAAAGCAAGCCAGGTGAAAAAAGTTTGAGCCCAGCAAAAGTGTGAACAGTGTGAAGGAAAAGGTAAAAAAAAAAAAGAAGAACAAAATGCAGCAATATCTGAAACTATTCTAGGGTATAAAGAATCACTATGTATCAATTTAGATAGAAACCTTTGAAAAATGAAAGCCTCGGTGAAATATTGCGATACGCCGCGATAAGCACCAATTATTCCGATGCAATCGACACATCCACAGATCCACTATCCTGATACAACACAAATAGTATGTAATTTTAAATCAACATGAAAGTTCAAGTGCAAATTCCTCTCAACTATAATATCGTCTTTAAGTAAAACAAAATGTAATTTTATCCACAAACATATACTCAAATATGTACTTAAATTCTATATATTGATTTCGCAAAAATTATTCTACCCCATCTTTGAATAAACTCATATATATACAACATATACATAACATAAAGTAAACCCAAAAGGAATGAGTAAGTAACGTGCTAATTTCTTGAAGGAATATTTGACGTGAGAATTTATTGGCCACAATAATTCATTCCTCATTTTTGTCCCCACCACTTTTTACATGGGAAAAAATACATAATGGACATTTTTATTGTGCCAATTATATCTCTCTCCACTAAATTCCATCCTTATTACAGACTATCACGTATCCTTTCCCTTATCCACCGGATCAAAGTAGGTGAAATAATTATCCACTACATGGTATTGCCAAAAGATTCAAGATATCATATCATAAAAAGCCTTAAAATGTATAAAATAAATGTTTTAATTAACATTTTAACAGGAATATCATCCAAGGTAAGAAAATTAGTACCACTGTGTTAAGGAAATATATATACACAGTATTTGGAATCCCAATGAATTACCTTCAATTGCAATACACATGCTTGTACATTTAATCATATATACACACACACAATCGTCATATATGTACATCCCGCCGTCTACCCCTCATAAACTAAACATGTTCCCTTCCAATGCCATATATATATAATTGCAGCATAACGTTGCAATAATCCATGCTAAATGATATGACATGATCTGATGCACCTGATTTGGGCATTAGTTTTATGTCAGCATATGAAAAAACTTACTTGCGCGCCGACTTGCCCATTCCTATACCCTCTTTCCAATTAGTTGACGTTCTTCTGTAACTAATTGCATTGAATTTCATTATATTAAAAAAACATTTACAAAATCCCCTCTTATTTCAATTCTACATATGTACATATATGTATAAAAGGACGCATATTTTTCCCAATTTTACATACATATCTGCATTCCTTACATATGCATACATATACAAGGAATTATCCATCTGCTCATTGTACAATTTGACTATGTACAAGCTTCTATACGCTTAGACTATATACATCTATCATATAAGAAATCATACATATAAATAAATACATATGTACTTTTAAATGATATGGGATGCCCCCAATTCTAAAAGCCTCTATTGCTCAAGTCAAAGAAAGGACCAGTTTTAGATGTATGATATTTTGCCACTGAAATTTCACACTCTCGAGTATGTACAAGCCCTATATTTCAATGATACATATTCATATGTGTGATACACATATGTACTAAATATGTACAAGCACATTTGTTATAGCAAGTAATCAGCCACGTGTTTCATTTAAACAAAATATGATTCCTCATATGTATAGCAGTAGCTGTATGTCTGTACATTCCATGCCTACAGGGAAATTAATGATTGTCAGGATTACTATTAATGATCAAAGCCTCAACAAAAGCCACTATCCCAATCAACAGAGCGGGACATTCTCTAAGCATGTCTCTGCACCTCTCGATTTTATACATACACATATAAATATATTATATATGTACATATATGCATTTATACATATAGGAGCTAGAGCAATACAAGAAGAACACATGGGACTAAGTAAGAAACTTTGAGATTTATCAATCTTTCAATTGATATAGTCAAAAGTATTGCATAGCACATACACAATCCTGGCTTAAATCTCTATAGTATAAATGCACATTAATGATTTTACGATGACTGCCTATTATAGCTATTCCCTACAGTCTTGATGCCTTGTCTCACTCCATTTTTTAACTCTCACTAAGTCATTCAATCATACATTAGATTCTATGGTTTGGAAACATATGGAATTTTTTGTTTTAAAAACAATAATCAACTTAACTATTCCCTTATATAGTCAGAACGTTACTATTGTACTTCCTATAGCTTTACTCAAATTATTACTATTGTAAATTATTTTTAAAAAACATTGGAATATTTTTGACCTTAAGCATGTATTACATATATTTATGACTCCATTATACTTTTAGAAGGTACTTTAGTACTTTTGTAATCTTGGATTTTTTTGAAACTTTTTTTAAAAAAGTACTCCTTCCTACTTTTCAATCTTTTGTCTGATTTGTTGTTGTTGTCTCTGCTCATGCTGTAAAGTATTGACACAGTTAATAGTAATTTTAGAGGCTCTTCCTATACAAATGTGTATGGTATCTATATATATAGAGGTAGTTGAAATTTTGAGCTACTGTTTCCTAATCTTTTTGTATATGTACATTACATGTAGGAATGTATAGGTTTTTTAGGGAGTTGTTGTAGTTTTTCCAGTATATATTTATTTTTAAAGTGAGAGAAGCGGAGAGAAAAAAAATGACTCCATTGTTTTCCTCTTCCTGTTTTACAACTCTCAATTTAAATCGAACAAATTAGCTTTTTATATGGATGTACGTATGTGTATAGAGCTTTTGTGTTTACACAACATTTGACATTTTTGTATCCACGGAGGAGTTGAGTTGTGCTTTTGTCTCTTGTTCTGCATTCCTCACGCTATTTTTGTTGTTGGATGGCTTGAATAATTTTTTGGGTGGTTGTGATATTGATGATACCAGGGATAAATTGGGTAGAGCGTAATTGTTCCTGGTATATTCTACACTAGTGACTTTTCTCCTAGAGGGCTGTATGCCATGTAAAGGATGAAATTTAGCTGAATATTTTCTAGTGAAATTATTATGAAAAATAGAGGGGGGAAATTTGAAGGTGTGTGCAGATAAAAATGTCAAAATATATTGAAATATGCATGTAATCAAATGAGAGAGATACACATGTATTTGTATAATTTAGTACGCTTTTAGTACGTACGTATGTATAGGGACTGTGTATTTTTATTGGAAGAGCCAAGGAGAGGAGATGATTTTAACTTGAATATTTTGTTAGCTCGATGAAACAAAGTGCTGACTGATATTGGAGGAGAATAACTAAAATATCCTTGTGAACGTAGATACTTGTTGTGGAGAACACTTATCATACATTGTGTACATAAATACAAAAACCTGGACGATGGGCATGGTGCGAAAAATTTTTGGCATTAAAACCCATGCCATAAATATTCATTAAGAATATATAGAGAGGGGGTAGGCTCTTGGGATTTTTCTGAGGTGTAGAGAAACAAATGAGGAACTTAAGGATGAAAAAAAATGTCTTTTTTCGTATATCCCATGTAAAATATATATTCAAAAGTTGTGGTAATAATTAAAATTGATAATTCATTGGAGTCTACTTAAATAGGTACGGACACGAGTGTAGAACAATGTAGAGAAGATAAGTAAGTATAGAAAAAATAATTGAGGCTTAAGTTGCTTTAGCCAATTTTGGCACAGACAGTTGTATATTTTTCCTGTTGCTGTTGTTGTAGTATAAAGAGCTGGGCATTATTTATGGTTTATTATTTAATTACTTTTCATATATATATATGAACACTCCTTGCATAGAGGCTAATGCATGCATTATAATTACATGGAGTCTCATATGTATACACACTCATTCTTATTAATATAGTCACAATATAATATTATATATCTGCAACCACGTCTTTTTTTATACTCTGTACATACAACATAGTGTCCTCATGTAGGTTCAATTTATTACCCACAGACGTGCTTTTCTTGAGTCTACTTTTATGTCAGTTTCTTCCTAAATAACCTTGTATTAGCTTTTTTGGGGGATTATACGGTGATTCAAGTGCCTGTGTATGTGTTGTTAAATGTGTGACTATTTATTTTCCCTCACTCATAAGAGCTTATGTATAGAGTTGAATTTCGAAAAAAATCAAATTTTTTTTAAAGGAGGAGCTTTTTTCAAATATGGAAATAATTATTAATAAAAAAAATCATCTCTTAAAAAACCATTGTTCCTCCTTTGTTTTTCAATGTTTCAGCTTCAATTTAAAGCTCATAAATGACAGAAAATGGCTAAAAATTGACCCACCTTTTATTTGTCATTTGGTTACAGATTTCCAGCAAATGTACATATAATCTACTCCGTAGTCTCATTTTTAGCATAATAATTTCTTGTCTAAATGCAAAACACCCTCAAGATTAGAATGATATTTTGACAACTACTGTGAAAATCCCAGAGCTCTCAAATAATTATGTGACATTGACCATATATAACCACATGCTTAAAAAAGGTTAATAATAATTACGTAAAATACTAATACTATACGGAAAGGAAAAAACATATGGTGGAGTCCTCCACTTTTAAAAAAAAAATAATTTCCCCTCAATTACTATATATGAAAACAAATTATGTTGAAAAAGCAAGTTTAAAAAAAACAGGAACAAGTACATTCTGCACAGTAATAAACTTACATATGAAAAACAATGAGTAAAAGCGAATCTGTTTTCAAGAACTTCCACTCTTCTTTTCAAGTGAGTCTTTATATAAGAAGGTTAAGAAAACCTCGTTGCATTAATATTTTGAAGAAGACCAAGTAGATGAAGAAGAACAGATGAAAGCACATAATACTTTACAATTTAGCGTCTCTCTCTCTCTCTCTCTCTCTTCTCAAGATCTATCTACGTCAGTCTTTTATATTATAATAATGTTGAGAAAATGAATGTGACCATCTCTGAAAAGACTAGGGAAGCCGACGAAATAAAATCAAGTTTACTCCATTGTTGGGTTACTTCATAACCCTTGAGGAGTCATAAAGAGAATCCATAATAGGCGAAAAAGAGCAATAAGCGGATGATGTCAACCTGAATGGAGCATCATACTAATGAGATCTCATAGGATGAGGACAGTCAAACCAAAATGTCCTCTTCATTTCCGCCTCATATATGTAACTTGAATTTTGATTTTGATTAGCTCAATGTCTTGTGTTACATTCCTCGTCCAAGTTTAACTATCCCTGTACAGTTAGCTAAAGTAGTACAAATAATGAGGAGCTATTTACTCTCCTTCTTATATATAGTAGTGTCTTATTTAGCTATATTAAACACTGTGGTCATTTTTTTCTTAAAAAAAGCTCATTCTTCTTCTTCTTTAAAATATCTTGACTAAAAGTTACGTAATAATTTGTATTTGAAACTTACATATTATACTTTTTTACTTGTACATATAAGAAAGCTTTGAATTAATTCATCCCCCTAATAATAATTGCAGCTGAATTTCTAAACATGGGTCCTTTCAAAATAGCATGCCAGACACTTTCCAAATGTACAAAAACAAATTCTTACATCTTCTTTAAATTTGACCTTTGACGATATCAAGGAACGTCGGCAATTTCTAAATACATAGAGATATGTATAGGGTAAAGCTATATAGTAGTATATAATCCTTCAAAAGAGAACTAAATGTTATTCAAGCCTCTGTGCTCTCTTTCAATGCAAGTATGCTTGGGTTAAATCTGATTGTCCATGAATTGTTCGGATTAGGAAGGAATGACCATAGTGCATAATAATTATTAACCCAAATAAGACCTTTCTGCATAATATAAATGGAAATGACAGAAATATGTGTAGAGGCATAATACTCATTAACTATATAGTGCTACTCCCTAAAGTATATATGTATATACTATGTATGCATGTACAGACTTGTAACATCTAAACGTGTCTCAAAATCAGTATGGAAAGTCCACGCACGTCATTATTTATTTGGACATGAGTTAAAAAATGTTCTTTTTCCATTTTTCAACATATACAAAAATTAAAGGAGAAACAAATAGTAAGAAATGCAAGAGCTAACCAAATCTATATACTTATTAAAGAGCCATCAGAAAAAATTATAGCTATTATCCATGTTATGTTTTTTTCGTCAAGTATTGAAATATGATTTGTCCACTTCTTTTTATAGAAAAATAATCTTTGACTTTCTGTTTTGTTTTACATGTGTGCATGTGCCCATGTGTGTACGTATATTTATAAGGAGAGCCCAGACATGCCCACTATATTCTCATTATAAAGAGTCATATTTATATTCTCTGCCAATACACTACTGAGAGAAAAACCTCTCTTGAGAGACGATGAAGGTAACATTATATTTATGGTATGGAATTGTTCCAAAACGTTTTTTCATGAACTCTTTCATTTTCCATGGATCAGAATAGGAAAAATGGGGAAAATTAAAAAATACTGACTGAAATGTTTATTTAGAGCGTTTTTATCCACAAACTCTTTCATATTCTAACCTACACACACACACACATACGCACAAAATAAGTACAAAGGCCTTGGGCCACACTTCAGCTGTAAATTACAATCATGTTTTCAAATTACATCTCCCTCTAATAAATATTTACATATGAGCAGATGAAGCTACGTCTGGAACTGCTTCTAAATAAATAGTAATAATAATTGTCAAGGGACTTAAACTTATGTGGTTGACATTGACGGAGGAATTATGACCTTACCAAAAAAATAATTGGTTAAAATATTTCCTTCGAAGAAGTAATAATAATTCTTTAAAGTCTCTCCTCCTGTTTTCGCGTCTATATGTTAAGGATTTTTAGTACATTTTAATAATTTGAAGGTATGTATATTTGAATCTCTTGTGATTTTTCCATAATAAAATGAGCACAATAAAATATTTTGTCGCCGAAAATCGGGGAAAACATTGATATTTCCATATCCTTTCCAGACCTATATAAATAATAGTTTCCTTGAAAACAATGGAAGTCCTACAACCACTCAAATATTGTATTCTTGATAATATGCAAAGTAAAAAATATGAAGAGCAAAGTATATAGATATGAATGTATGAGGGATGATTGAAATATAGGGAAAATGGTAGGAGAAAAAGATTACAGATGATGACCTAAATTTTGTCGAAATAAGGCGTTCACTAAAAAAACAAATGGGAGGATGGAGAATAGAAAAAAATCCCTTGGAGAGAATAAGAGGCAAACGGATCTTTGTTCAGAATGAGTTGATAATAAATAATTATATTTACTCACTTACGACGTTTCAAACTCGCAATAAGAACTAAAGGGTATAGTAGAGGACCATGACTTGGAAAAAAATCCATAGGATCAGATGCAGGTACTATGATCATTTCTTTCATATTATCAGACATACACATAATTACATATGCATAGAGAGAGAGAGAGAGAGAGAGAGAGATATGGAAATGCTTACTTATACTTTTCTCTTGTACATTTACTACTTTAAAACTGAAGGTATGGACACATAGGACGTACGTGTATATGAGTAAAGTACATTTAGGAAAAAACTATTTTCGCCTCCGCAACCATTAATGCCAGATTTGGTTACTTCAACTACACTCTCAAGGGTTGACCTCTCACAATTAGATCTGTGAGAGCACAAAGTTCCATTATAGGTGATGCCATTCACACATACACACTCACACACACACACACAAAAACATAGAAAAACTAACATATGTATTTCCATATAGACACTTTACATATACCACCACTCACATAGCTGGGGGTACTCATTTTGGTCCTTTGGGTGAGAAAATAAACTATTGGGATTTAAATATGGTTATCATGAATGTGTGTGTGTGTGTGTATTTTACATGGACTCTGAAAATATGCCAAGTTTCCATCATGATTTAGAGATTTAACCATTTATTTAGTACGGTTTTATCTCAAAGTTTTTATTGCTTGTTTGCAAAAAAAATATACATACTACACATGAGTAGATGTTAGATACTTTGTAAAACAGAAAATGCATATCGGTGTATGGACTCAGCCCTATGGCAATATTGAGGAAATGACAAAATGATTTATGTTAAGTACCTCACAGAAAAATCTTATCAATCCCAAGCTGTATAGGAGAGAGATTTCCAACAAATGTTTTTTTTCTCATATCTTCACTGATTTATACAATTATTAGTGATTAGCCATTTTTTTTCTAACAGTATTGTTTATCCTATAACCCATTATATATAGTATATATCGAATTACAAAAGTATAACTTGAAGAATGAGAGGAAAAAGCAAGTGATAAAATAAATAATGCTTATGTTTGTGTATGGACGTGTGCTTGAGTGTATGTGTGTCCATGTCTCTAAAAGCACATAACTTAAATTTTTTAAATAAATTTATTCACCTTTATATGGTAATATGGAACTGCGCAGTTTTCTCATCTTCCATTACACCAGGATCCAGACTTTCCTTCTCTCTATATTTAAGAACATAGATACTCAGAATAATTCAAAAATACGAAGTAAAAGTTTTTTTTTTACAAATTAAACAATAATCATTTTTAAATTCCTTCCCTTTCCATAGAATTTCAAGTACAGGCAAAATATCCATGTGTAGCTCAAATGTATTATTAAAATGAGGAGATGAGTGAGAAAAAAAATACTTGCAATTTTTATGCATAAAATATAGGAGACCTTTTCCATACAAAAAAGCAAGGAGGATGAGGATGAGGAAAAAATATTACAAGTTCATCATACACCTTTGATCAACTTGGCTTACTTTTATCAGTTAGTGCAAGGGATTGGATTCATATATAGTAAAGGAGAATATAAGTTGGGAAAGTGCAGGACATGGGTGCAGTGCTGCTGCTACTCCTGTCATAGCCCAGACTTTTTCTCTCCTGTCCTATCCATAGAAATAATGTGGAAGCTATATGCAGAGAGAGAGAGAGAGAGACAAAAATGAAAAAAAAATCACATGCATCACAGACGGAAGAATATCTAATTTTTTCTAAGACGATGACGACGACCATGTAGTATTTGTAAAATGAGCGAGATAAAATGCATTCAAAAAATATACATGAAAAGCAAGAAAGATAAATGACAGGGAGTAAAAATCCTAGGAATTTCCTTCTTCTTGTACACGAGAGAGCAAATGTGTGCTTAAGCGTGTACAAAAGAGTGACACAAATGCGGTTTTCCCTCATTTCTTGCTGCGGTGAAAAATCACCCCCGCTTTAATCATATATCTTATATATCTTATATATATACATTATGCTCTCTGGAATACATCCCTAATATACCCAGACCTCTATATCAAAATATACAAGCATAAAAAAATTTCTGTTCTACTCTTAGGAAAAATGAAACTCTTCAAAAGTCTCATAGAAAACTTGTGAACTTTTCGCTTCTATACTTGAGATTCTTCGCCTCCATCCAACCCTCATCTCTCTCTCTCTCTCTCTTCATGATATAATCATGATCTTGGTTTGGCAAATCCAGGTGGGCAAATCTTATGTGTACTACATGGAAAAGTGAGGTCGGAAGAGTGCAATATATTTAATACATGCCAAATCCTAAACACAATCAATGTCAGGTGAAATGGGCATGAGGAATCACAATATACAAGATATACAAGAGTTGAAATGAACAGCAAAGGAAAAGAGCTCTGTATATATGAGCGAGGGAGTTAGGCAGGAGTAGCTGAGTGAGAGAGAGAGAGAGAGACGTTGTTAGAAAAAAATAGAGTGGGAGTTTGAAGCCCAAAAACGCCTACACTCATGGAAATTAAAAGGAGAAAGCCTTCTTGGAGCATTGAGTAATAACAGGTAGTCTTGCCGTATATGGCAAAGGCAGCTCTTGTTGGTCTTGTTGCAGCAACATCACGAGTATAGTCTTTTTCCCATCCTCTCTCGCACTCTAACTTAACTTATGTTATTACGGCTGAACACCTGTGTCTTTCTAGAGCTCCAAGCTCTTTATAATATCTATGCATTAGGCCAAGCCATCATCCTCTTCTTCTCCTCTATAGAAAAATAGAGACAAAAAGCTATAGTGGGATGGAGACAACGACGTTATTCGTGGATGGCCGTGTGCCCAGAGTTTGATGTGCTCACTCAGGGCCTCTCTCACATACACATACACATACACATACACACACTCCAATCTCACTCTATACTATAATTCAAAACGGAACGTCTTCCAAGACTTTATACACACGAGAGTATGAAGTAGTAGAGAGAGAGAGACTGCCAAGCTATACGCAGTGATTCCTTTTAGCCACGAGTGTGGACCATGTGCTTTTTCTCCGATATAAATTCATAATAGCCAAAAGAACACCTGAAAGGAAACCACCCGGATGAGAGGAGGCTCCTCTGTCCTCCCTCCCATATTCTTCCCATATCCTCTCATGACGTCTATTAAAAAACTATTTTTTGTGGATTTTTAAAAGTTTTTAGTTTTTGTGTGAAAAAAAATTTTTGTGCTTTTTAATACATGAGTGTCCAACAATTTAACTGTGTTACAATTCAAACAAGTTGACTATACAAGACTGACGGGGAGGAGGGAAGAAAAGTAGAAGAAGAAGAGTCGGAAGAGGTGCCAGAGGAACATTCATTGATAAAATATATGGACGCTAATGCTCAACTTCCAGCCTCATATATCAGAAGAGCATATATATTTTATTTATACATTAGGTGTGGTCTAAATTGCCTTTGGAATTTCGTCTCGTCTATTCCCTATATACAGTGACTATATAAAACTATACAAGGTGGGTCGTTTTGGTCTGGAAAAAAAAATTATTATTACCATTTCCCACCAAAGTATATGTACACGAATATACATATGGGCATCCATGCTAATTATTTTGGAGGAGCTAAACACATCATTTCTTGAATGTCGATTACATTTGAGTACTTTGTTGGATATGGGATTTAATGGTCAATTGCTTCTCTCTCTCTCTCTCTAAGCTAAAAGGCTTTTTTCTAATTTTTTTATTTGATAAAATTGATTTTAATAATCATGGAATAATCAGCTGCTTTAATATCTATGTAGATATTAGATTGTTATCGGGAGGGATTTAGTGTGAGTGTAGTTGGAAAATTTATCTTTGCCCATATTGAAAAAGATACACATTAATTAAAAGACGCAACCTTTATTTAGCTATTGCTCATTCACATGAGTTTTTTTTTGCTTTTGGCTCGTTGCCGAATTACTATCATCCCTCTCTGATTAAGGAGAATTAGTGAAATATATTATTATAGGAGGGAATACATAGGTTTTCATTTTATCGTAGTTTATATTTTTTTTCAACTCATCACACTTGTTTATTCAATTAATTGTATAGAGGAGAAGGTATTTTGTTTTTCGATTCGCACTATTTCAATTCATCATGTAAATAGTAAAATCATTTGGGAGATTTTTTCTTTTTCAACCGTCAGATTTTTTCCTAACAAATTAGGTCTCTCTTTCTGTCTGTGCCTGTGGTATATATTTTACTCATTTTTTCCGGCTTGAGTTGAAGTAATTACTAGAACATGTTATTTAATTATATGATGATGTTCAAGGCACCTCTCACATAGAAAAGAATGAATGACTTTCTTTAGCATATAATCTCACGCACGGTTAGTTTATACACTAGAAAAATGCCATATCAAATATATTTATCATTGCACTTGATGCACTGCTACGTGTGTGCACAAATCCTTTCAATATATAATAATAATAGTAAATAGTAAATAATTCCCTGTTTTAAAAGGAGAGCGAACCTATATTTTCACACACGATGACATATATTTTTATGTAGAGGTTTACTTATTTATTTTTCCCTTTACTATACCTTACGAATCAACTTATATTTGTTATAAACTGGGTTTAAAAGAGAAGAATGCATCTTAATAATAACATGCTACCATTCATAAAGACACTAAATATTTCTATTCTCCCCTAATATTCTAATTTCCTAGTTTAGGAAAGCTCAACCTCAAAGCTATACACTTGAATTATTCCTTCATTTCTATATGCTGACAAGCCCAAGTGAATCCGAACAAGTTGAACGTTGTAAATAAGTCTAGTATATGTACATACTATGACATGGATTAAAATTGTACTCACAGTGCAGAAACTTATATGTACAATTTTTTTTAAATCCCATTTTTACACACACACATATACATGTATTTATATATAATTATGAAAAATATTTGTATGAGTTTAATCTAAGGGAAAAAATTAGTTGAAAAAAATGGGATTTCATTTATGTATGCTTATGTTTTATTGAGTCATTTCCCAGTGTAACATCATGGAGATCCCGAGTAGATGTAATTTTTGTAGAGCAAAAGTTTTGAATGAGCAGAGCATGAACAGGATATCAATCTCCTGCTGCGTTATAATGTCAATGCAATTAACAATAAATTAAGCTCGTCCCTTCACACATTCATTGTGTATAGTTCATTTATCCCATGTCTCTGACATGATATGTACATACGTGACGGAAAATCCATTTTAAATGATAATTGACTGTATTAAATCAGGCTAGTCTCCTCTTTCTATAGTTAAGGTTTAGGCAAAATTAAATTAATACATTTGAGTAATTTTTTTTATTACCTCAATGTTTTCCGAAATAGAAATTTATGAATGTGCTAATATAAAACGAATGTCGTTCATTTCATTAGGAGCCCAGCGTTAGAGGAAGAGAGAGGGAAAATTTGAAGATTTTTTTTGTTCTTGAGGAGCTTCACTCTATAGTAAAGGGATTATTCTGTAATTATTACAACTATAAATATAGTATAGAAAAATATTTTAAATTCCTCTGAATGAGTGTGAGAGAAGGAAGAAAAGCCATGGGTTTATTTATAGCGTAACGAAAATGATTAACCGTGAATTTTAAACTTTGTTGACAAGCGGATTGGATTCTCACGTCATGATGAATAATCATCATAATTGTAATTATTATGAGGAATTCACAATTAAAATATTTGTATTTACGGTAAAGATTTCGCAAAGTAGTTGTATTTTCTTGAGAGGAGCTCAAAACTCAAGGAAATTGGTTATACAATTATTAAATGGAACGTATAGTGAGGACGTAGTAGACCCAAAATACTCACGGTTAGTTAAACTTTCCCTACGACTCTGACTCTACATAATATGAACTTATGGTGTTAAAAATACGAGCTTTGGCTAAAAAGGTGTATGACAAGAGAGGCTTGAAAAAAATATATACGTAATAATAATAAGGCCTGCTTGCTTTAGTCATGTATATTGTAGCTTTTGTCGCGGGCCAAAGGATTGAGTGAGATGGGCAAAATAGATGAAGAGTTATGTATATTATGTGGAGGGAGTATGGGAATTGATTAAAAAATCTCAACTTTAACCATACCCTTAGAGGCATTCAGTTAGTTAAAAATATAGAGCCAAAAGAAGTAAACGGTACTGAGTAAACGGACCTTAAAAAGCTAGAGCGTGGAATGATTTCATTGAGTGTTTGTTAAAACTATAGTTTTGTCAGTGTATGTGTTTGTGTGTGTGTGTGTGTGTGTGTTTGTAGTCTATGTGTCTTTGAAGAAGTAAAGAATTTATTTACTGTTTAAAGTTGAGAGAGGTATACCCCTTGTATAATGTACTGGGGGTAGCTATGTGGCTATTGAGATAAGAGCTCCATAGTTTTTCTACAGATATTCATTCTTTGCTCAATCCTCAATTGACTGACCATTTCTGGCAAAAAGAATCAGGGAACCATGCTCATCAGATTGTTAGCAAGTTCTTCCAAGTCAGTTATCCTCCTCGCATCTCACAGCTCATGTGCTGTTCCACATATGTTATTTTCATTACTGACATTATTTTTTTTGTAAATACAAACTACACTACTACTCTACACATTGCAAAAGTCTAGTATAATTAAACTTTCAAATATATTTCATGAGTAGGGAGTTTATTAGTTTGACTGTGTAGTTGTTGTACTGTCAATAATTCTCAAAGTGCTCATCTTTCCTTACATGTTGACTTTTTTTGTGAATAATAATTATAATTATTTTGGTGTGGGAAAAAGAAGAATTAAAGGAAGGATTTTCTTTTTTTGAAAAATGAACCTTTTGTGCATATACAAGTTTCTGTGATAAATTTCTCTCAAAATATATACAAGCAACGTGTGTCTATATATATAGCCTATGAGATTTCGCTCATAAGATATTATTTCAAGTGAATATAAAAAGAGGGGGGGAAATTGTGTGATAAAATATTTTTGTTTTTCAACCAAAAAAATAAAATGGAATAAAAATCCTTTGAATAATTAATATTATCAACAGGTGGGAAATCAAGAATAAATAAAAAATCAAAATGGATGTCGAGCCGAGGAATTTAAATATTGTAGCTCTACATAATTCCCGTATGCCCGAGATGCTAGGATCTTTCCATTTGGATGATCATAATATTCAAGAATGGTCGGATGCTTCTCAACCGGGCTGGAAGCATCGGGCGAGGAAAGAAGTTGGCACATGGGTTGATCCGGACAAAAATGCCGACATCAAATTCCAAAGGGTATGTTTCTTTTCATTACTTATGTTTAATAACACATTCTTATTTGTTTTGTTTTTTTTGCCTCTGACCCATTATTTTGAAATTTTGGCTAAAACGGTCAATTATTTATTAAATTCATGTCGAGAATTATAACAATGTAGTACATACACATACACCAACAACATATATAGGAATGTGTGTATAAGCAAGTCCATATCCATTGAAATTTCTAATCAAGAGGAGATTAAAGGTGATAAAGTAAATACGAGGGGAATTTTGTATGTGTATGTGTGTGTGTCTGTGTGTGCGTCTGTGTGTGCGTAGGTGTAAGCTATTTTTTTATGGCTACCTTTCATCTTTCAAAATTTCTCATTCATTCTGGGTGCCTTCTTTACACGTATTGATTATATATAGCTATAGCTATACATATATATACATATATATATATACAAATAATAAAAACAATCCTCACAGGATTTGTATGTTGTTGTTGTTAGACATTGAGATTTTTGCGTAATTAGTTTAGGCCGAATAGTTGATGAGGATGATTTGGTAGAAAAATCCCTACTATGCTGGAAACCTTGTATTGTAGCATATGTGGATTGGAATGACTCAGATCAGATTCATTACTTGTCTCTATACAGTGCAAGTGTAGAGTTGAGTGGATTTGTAGTATATATATACGTAATATGTATATAAAATACAAATGTAATATAAATTTTTCAAACAACAATAGAAGCTAAGTCGATTAGCATGCACGCCTTTTTGTTGGGTCACACCTCTCGTCTCCTCGCACAAATACACAAGCTGTCTATTGTATAAGAGCATTATGTTCCATATAATGGCTATCCTATGGATCCTATCACAATAACATTTTCACAACTCTCTATAATAGTAGTATGAGTCTGTGTGTACTCTCTAAATGCCCGAACAAACTCGAGCATAAGAATTTTGCTAGGCTCTATATAGATACATATGTATTTAGTATATTAGTATATTGTTGTTATAGTTATTAGAATGAGAGTATAGAATTAGTAGTAGTAAGTAAGTGGTAGATATATGTGGAAGGCTCCAATAATAATTGTGCTCTTTGCCCGTGTAAAAAGTTGAAAATGTCGACATTGTGGAGTCAGAGCCAGAGGAGAAACTATGTGTTGTGGAAGACCAGTGGAGTTTATGAAGGAACCACATGTGTGCTGCTGTCAGATCAGAAGTAGATCTGTCTCAAAGTGCTTCACCCTTCAGAGATTGTCTTTTTTTTCGTGTTTCTTTCTGCGTGTAAATTATGTGTATGTGTTGTACATGTATGTGTTATGTAGTGTGATTGTGTGTGTGTGTATTTGTGTGAATTCCTTTTTCCTTCCATATTAACTCAAATAATTTTCCACAAAATTTCGTCATTATTCGTGTGACGTTGTGTGGAGAGAGATAGTTTTCTTTGAGCTCTTTTGTAAGTGCTAATGTCCTTGTATGTTTTTCCCTATTCCTAAGGAATTTAACACTAAAAATCAAGAAGGCGAGGAAGAAGTAGCGTATCTCAAAAAAAGTAAGGGACAAGAATTAAAGAGATAAAAATTGCATATATAGTCTGCGGCTCCTCCAGTCTATAATACGACATTCAAGAAGAGAGGGAAAAAAACTGTATCATCAGATGTGATGATACTATTCGTTACAATGCAATCCAATGTGTATGTACTCCCGTGTGGAACGCAAATTATGAATTATTATTATTATATATTATGGAGCAACTTCTAGTATCTTGGAAATCATAGTTATAAAACTATATAAGTAAGTGAGATGATGATAATTTCATTAAAAGTCATATGTACTATGTAGATGTAAAAGCTCAAAAGACAGTTTTAGTTCTCAAAAAGCGTGACATTCATTAGCTCAGAGTCCTCACACATTTCTTCTCGCTCTTGAGCTAAACAATGTAAAAGCTCTTCTGCACCCGTGAATAACAGTCCTCCACTTTTGCCTTACATTCTCTGTCAATACTAAAATATGCATAGATATACATAACACATTATTATTACACATATATACCGCTAAGACATTGTATATTTACTACCGAAAGCATTGAATATGGGGCTGAACTTGATGGAAATTATTAAATTATGACTAGAAAATTCAGGTTTACTCAACCTATTTCCCGCTTGAGTACGATATGCATAATAATATTACTAGTTAAAAAACAATAAGGCAAGTCCACAATAAGTTTGTGGAATAATGATCATTTATATTGTTTCTACGCACTCACTCACTCACTCAGTCCAAGATACAATCATTTATGCTGAGCAGTTTGATGTGAGAAAATATCTATTAATTTTCTCTTCCCCTTTAAAAATAATACAGTTCTTGTATGAAGCATGCTCATTTAAAGCCCGTAATCTTCTTATACGAGGAAATTATAATTACCCGTGAGGCCTACACACACAAGGCTCCTTTCTTATGTGAACTGTGAACTACAAGGCTACTTAATTATGCCTCCATTTATTGTTATACAATAAAATCATCACCCTCACGTAATTTTATATCCTCCGTCTCCAAACATGTATACACTATACATCTAAAAAGAAGTGAGATATCTAAATATTTTGAAATTCTATATTTCCATATAGAAAAAAACCAATACTATATACTTTTACTTTGTATTATAGTAAATAGATATGATATTTTATGGGGAAAAATGACGGAATTTCGGGGGTGGAATTGGAATTTTCTAATGCATTTAAATATCAAGTCCATGTATATAATTACTGAATATATGAGAGCACTAAGCGTTTATTTACATACATGAAATATACATGCATATGTTGACATTGTGACGTGTATATACAAACAGATGTGGAATGCATGGTTGAATTGCACTTTTGAAAAACATATCCTGTGGTGTGTGATTGTGTGTGTGTGAGAAGAAATTAACATGTAGAAGTTGGGTGTGTCATCTTAAAAACATTTAACTGTTAAATACCTGGATCATAGCAGTATTGTGAATATTGTAGACTATGCAAATAAACCAAATCCCCATCAAATAACGTTCATATGTTGCCCTTTTAGAGTTTTTAGGAACGTTTATACTGGGGAGGGTAGTGATAAAGTGTTTTGTCATTATTTCAAAAAACGTTCATTTCTTTTCTTTATCAGTCATTTTGTGGTGTGTTGGCGTCTGGTTAAAATTGGCAGGTTTCTTACACAATTTGTATCTATACCTATGCATCTTGGAAATTAAAGATATGAGGGTTCAACGTCATGGCCCTCTCTATCTCTCTCTCTCTCTCTCTCTATAAATGTTAAATATGGCAGATGTAAAAAAAAACAAAAAATCTTATATGAGAAATGTGACTCATGGATGTATTGATAAATAGCGTGAAGACAGCAAACAATCGGATAAAAGTCGGGAGCAACAAAGAACAGAAGTAATTCAAGGGAGTGCTCCAGATGCGGCCTTTCAAATAGTACGTTCACAGAGGCAATTCCAAGATTCTGACCAACATTCCGGTTCCCGTATGAGCACAATGTCCACCTCGTACCAGATGACTACATCTCATGGTGTTCGTTCTACCAGTAAGGTATGTATAGCTTATAAATACTTGTATAATTAACAGTAATAATAGTAAAATAAGTAATGTATTCCTTAACACTTCTTTTCAAATCAACAACCATTTCCTACTCCAACTCATTGTCTCCTCACACACAACTCCTCAGTATCTATTTATAGATTACATAGCAGGATATATACATAATGAGAGATACATGATATCACAATCATAATATTCTGACAAAAAATTTTGCAATTTTTTTTTCTTTTTATTCTCTCCCACAAAAATCCAAAGTACTTCAATCCATACTAATGGCAATTTGAAACTTGTTTTCAATTCCATGGGCGAATATCAATACAATTGTAACTACATAATATGCATATAGGAAATAATATATGTCTACCCTTAATTACTATTTCTCTCTCTCTCTCTCTCTCTCTCTCTCTCTCTCGCAGTCTCTGTATACAAAAGGTATTTAGGCAGTTCCGTCATGCTTTATTTAATTCATTTTCAGTATTCCCTTCCCTACTTCCATAAAAGGGAAAGACTGTCTGGACGGAGTTGTTGTAGAAGTGTATAGGAAAACAATAATAATAATCGTTTGGCAAATCATGACTCAATATTTTGATGAATAGCCAATTTTTCCGCATTCACTTTATATTGCCTTAGATATGATCAAAGCACTCATTGATTATAAGTCTTTAATATTTCATCAAGAAAATTTGATCAGAGGGCTAAATATTATATGGGGGAATCTATCGCTATACCTAAACTGCCTTTGGTATATTGTCTTGAACTGTAATGGAGATTTTGCGTATAGGTCCCTCTGTACTATACAAAACAAGGCATCGTACAGTACATGAGTAATCACTTCTGTCTCCATTAGGTTTTTCCATTTTTTGCCTCTTATTATTAGCCATTATATGATGACTCTTGACGTGCACTCCTAATATTTCAAGTTCAAGGTCTTTATGTTTTTGATTCAGACGGAGGTTTATGAAAAAATGTGTATAGTAGTTTACATATGGAAATGAAAACAGCACCCTGTTTTCCGAATACATTTGAATTAATCATCTGATCAGGAGCGACTTGTAATAATTAGTAGTCTTGCTATTTGAAAGTCATTATGGATAGATGAGATATCATGGAAATTATATGACAATGGACCTAATTTTAGTCCCTTCATATAATTATTATATTATGACTAAATTCAAATTATATTCATCTTGATAGTAGTGAATGTAAAGGAGCGAGAGAGAACGTGATTTTTTTATACCATTCTTATATATTAGATATTATCCTATCAACGGACTCACACCTCCTGACCATGACAAGTAGGTTTTTTAAATGAGAACTAAAAGGGATGTTGTGACAAGAGACTATACTACAAACAAGGTGTACGAACGTAGTACATAGAACGTAGATTTTAGGTAGAAATTAACCTTACAATTAAATTGTTCCCAGATGAAATTCATAAAGAACACCTTGATCCAGAGTTTGAAAAAAAAAGTATTATTGTCAACAAAGTCAAGGCATTGGAAAAATGTTTGCCTCTTTGGGGAGAAGTTGTGGTAGAAAAAGTCTAAGGAAAGATGTATTAGAGAGAGAGAGAGAGAGAGAGAGAGAGAGAGAGAATAAAGGAAAGGTAGTAAAGTAAATTAATGGCGAAAAAATCAGTTCTGCCCTTATTCGCTAAAAAGGGAACTGTACAGTCATCTATTTAATTTTTTACTCTCTTCTACAAAATAAAAGTCAAGTTCTTTGTAGAGATTGTAGCTTTTTTAGCTCTACATAGAAGACGCCAAGTAGTATCGACGTAAATGTTAAGGTCAAGCTCTGTCAAATTTATTCTCATCACCCCAAACCGGCGCAAATCAGGATACACACACCATTACAGTATATTTTCTGTGTATGTTCGAGAGCGTAAGGAAATATGCATTTTTTCTCCTAAATTGTACTTTGGAGTCTTTTGTCGTGGTTGTCGGTTGTCGTGGTATGTATGTGGCAACACTGATAAACATCTATTTCAATTTTGGTTATGCAACACACAACAACAACAAGATGTACCCGGAAGGTGAAAATTCGTGGGAAATCACAATTATCCCATGGAGTTCTCCGATTATGCTCTTCAAAAATGCGAGTTATAATGTCTTTACATGTTAGAGCAAAACGTACATATATCCATAGACACATCTATTCCGCTTTAAATCTATTACACCCGAGATGTTTTTTAGTCTTGAGGTGAATGTCAGTTATATATGATGAAACTAATAAGGTGTCGAGTCACATTAAAACTTTGCCAATGGAGAGCATATTGCTTCAAGAATGGGCTCAAAAAAGTTGCCACTATTTTATTTCCCACGCAAACGTGCACGAGGAATAAAAATCCATCCTTATGTATGCCAATATATTTAGATTCCTACACTACACTGACAAAGGGTAAAAGATTGTTATGGTCTTGAGATTTTTATTGGAATTTATTCATATTTCCATCCACCCACCCTCATATTAAAATGACATGAACTCATAATTGGCAAGTATGTACGTACAAGTTGGAGGTTGGGAAGGAATTTCCATGGAAATATCAAGCGTTATCATTAATATGAAAAGAAGTACTCTGACATTTATGTATATCTTATTAGTACATTGGGAATTTCGAGTATGTAGCTTTTGGTAGCAGGAATATATTTTCAAAGGAAAACCAGTCTGAAAATAATTTTGAAAAAAAAATTATATCCATAAATATATTTATACTATGATTTAAGAAATTTGCATTAAAATGTCGATCTGTCGTATTTGTAATTTCTATTGTTAACAATGGGGGAGACTTCATTATACAAGGCTCTGTTAGCATTATAAGCATGTAGTAGTAGTAGTAGTAGTAGTAAGAATCTCATGGAAACAAAGATATTTTCATGCACATTTTGTGGTTGATAATTTTTTTCAGTAGGATGATATGTACATACATACTTATATAGCTAAACATGAGATGTTCGTTTATTTAAGTAAGTACTACTACTTTTTATACTCAGTTGTTTTGGCTTGTGATGAGAGATACGGTGGTATGAGGCCCGTGATATGTTTGAGATAGGTATTGTTTTAAAAGGATATTTTTCTATACTGAACGATACACAAGTCCGATTGGAATCTGCAGAGAGATTAAACCTTTTTTCAAGTTTACCCTAAAGGCTTGTATACTCTATTGTATAGTTGAGATTGAATAGTTTTGTTGCAGTTCTTTCGTTCTGCATATATGTACACTAGTACACTGTACGTATATTAGGGGACGCATTATATGCATTCCCATAAGCTTTGAGTCATGAAGTTCCTGATCATTTTGATTTTACAAGGCTCTATCTAGTACTTTATATATGTACTTTTGTAGGTATGTAAAATGTACAACAGCTGATAATCCCTAATATTAACCATGACCATTGTTACCATATGTAATGCATTGTAGGAAAAGTTGCTCTCAGTCAGTACAATGCAAGAGCAATGCTAATAGAGTAGCTGTGAAGGAATGAGCGAATGGAGTGAGTGAAGATATCGTGAGAGAAATTAGTTCCACCCAATGTTTCTACTTTTGATTCAAAACACATCGTTCTAGTTTAGTTTTGAGCTCTTTTCTTCTCCATGTTCGTGTGTATGTAAAAAAAACATACATAGTATTTTCTGCATTACATTTTGAAGGTTTTTATCCATTGTCTTTAGACATGTATCCTAACCCCCCTTGCAGAGTAATAGCTCTATAGTACTTTTGTATAGTTTACAAGTCATCTTTTCCTATTATGTAGATCCTTGAGATGCTCAAAAATCTTGTGTGTGTAGTTTGTGTATAGTATATAGCGTTGATTGGATGTAGGAGAATGTTTTTGAAAAATTCAAAGGCATTTGGAATTACGGTCATATTTTCATTAACAGGAGTGTATTGAATAGCCGATCGCCGATCCTTTCCATGTACACTAAAACTGTCAGTTTTAGGGAATTGATAGCTTATAAATCCCATGTAAAAATCAATCACTCTCAGCTACATTTTGTCGCTATGTTTTAGAGCGTGGAAAATGTAAATGATCAGTTTGAGGGATGATTTTTATATGTATATTTAAATATGTAATTCATTACATACTTATACGTATAAAGGGGGGAAAGTGATGCCGATTTATTTCGGATATAATACGATGGGGCGGTAATTGTTGCAAATTAGAAATGAAAACATCCTCTCGTTTTCATATAGGTAGTGCATGGGTTATTTGCACTGATATACTTTGTATATATAGCTTATTATGTAGACTGTGAGAGGGCTTTTAAAATTGAGATGATAGACAATCCCAATACAATACGTATAGCTCCCCGTAAATTACAAATGACATATCTACATAATAGGACAAAGGGCTTCAAATCCTCGCACGAAAGGATTTTTTTTTTGCATATGAGGAAAAAATTGCCATACAAGTAGAAACATACACATTATGAGAAGATGGAGTGTCGGTTACATTAGTGAAGCCTCCCTGGGTATGATGAGGGTTTAGGACTTACCCAGCTGTAATAATAATACATATTGGGCAAGTGAATATATAGTACGAAGTTACAGACAATTTTATACGGTAGGAAAGTTTGGTTCCAAGGTCGCCTTAACAGATCATAATATACTTTGCCATTACGCTCATTAAATCTTTTTACGTGCAAAGGATTTCAGTATAATTACGTATATGATGAGGCTACGCGCAACTGGCTTTTTAAGCCGGTGTTTTTGAGGTATAGTTAAAAAATATTTTTTTCCTTCATTCACGGTATATCTACTTGGTAATGTCTGGAGAGAGAGAGAGAGAGAGAGAGTCGGTGGTTGATGAAATAGGAAAAAAAGCGCTTCGTCAACAAAGGAGTATTGATGTACATTTTTCCTCAAGATTTGCTTCGTCTGTGGGTTTGTGTGGTGGGTGAACTAATGATTTTGTGGTGATTCTCTTTGCAGACGACGAGCAATAAAACAACCACTAAAACCGTCACTGTGAGCGGAGGTCGATCCGACGACTTTGAAAACCTTAAGGTGAGAATTTTAATACATATAGTTTTATATGCCTAACCTCTATGGTACTTTAGAGGCTAAAAGCCTTTGCCTTTCTCTCAATTAGCACTGCAAATCTGGAGATGAGAATGACCTCTTCCTGTATTCCAGTCATCATTTTTAGTGGCGGAATACTTGTTTTTTCTTTGTGTAAAAAAATCTATATACCTATTCACGTGGGATTCTATGCCACGCGTTCGATATTTAGAGCTTGAATAATTCTCTACTTACTTTCTACCTACAGACGATAGTTCTTTTGTATATATTTTCCTCATGTGAGCTAAGAGCTTCTTCAAAATATAAAAAAAATCCTCTCACATATAGAGAAAGTAAATGGAAGAGTATACAAAAATTAAAGTGTATGCTTCATTTTGCATTA
>JAQFXU010000582.1:0-47137 GCA_034693705.1 Spatulosminthurus flaviceps | reverse complement strand
TGATTATGGTGATTTCCTCTAAAACTTCCTCGGCCTCGATAATTCCCTCTACCTCGGAATCCTCGACCTCTATAACTTTGGGAGCCCTGACCACGTGAATGGCCATTTGACTCTTGGGTCCTACCATTATCATCAGCCTTTGCCTTCTCATTTGAATTCTGGCCTTTTTCTTTAACAGCAACAATCGGTGGGAGCTTTGTTTTTCCCTGCTCGTCTAATTTCTGTGCAATAATCTACAATAGATGTTTCTCTCTCTACATCCAAACTTCCACTGTCTCCAGTGCCCTTCTCTCCTCAGCGTGCACACTCGTGCTTCTGCACTGAATGTACTTAACTAGCCTCCCATTGGTTACAACGTCACGCTACCGAGCGTAACCACCAATTTTAACATATCATCTCACGTTACAACTGTCACCCCCTTACTTATGGGTTTTACATTTTTAATGGATTGGTACTATCATAAGAATACCCTTTTGCCATATCACCCACCTGGAAATCCATATTTGGATTTTTTACAAATCCGGGCATTTTCGGATTTTTTCCTGAATTTAAAAATCCTGATTTTTAAATGGAATTTAAGCTGGCAAATCGTTGTTTCCACAAGTTTCCTACCTCCCTGCAAAATTCCTAAAATTTTCAAATTTTTTCGATTCCACTCTAAAACACAAAGTATATGAGCGTCAGGTGACAAAATCATACAATACGCATTGTTTATACAATATTTAATGCCTCGCATCACCACACATAACTAGTGCTCACTTTAAACTATCTTTTGACACTAATTTAACAGCAATTTATCCAGTATTCAAACAGCTTCATATTTCCACATTGGTAAATTAGTGTAGCAGTAGCATTCGTGAAGAGCACCATAAAGTCACGGACGCTGATATGTTTCTAACATTATGGAGTGTGGGCAAAACTTACCAAGGCCGCTCTGGCTAATATAATGTTTTCATCGATTATGACACCTTGCTGAGATAAAAAATTATCTGCCCAAAGCTGTACAACGTAGGGTCTAGAATGGGGAGGATTAACAGGGACACCGTTTAAAATTCCCGCCACCGGGTTCATGAACGAAATGACACCTAAAAAAATCCATGATTTTTCAACAAAACTTTGTTGGATTACTTTTAGGAATACAAAATAGTAAAACTCTCTACCCCAACAAGCAATCCATCCTGACGTTTCCCCCATGTTTCCCCACTAGTCAAGCTTTTATCGGTTGAACAACAGAAATGAATTTAGAATCGTGAATGTTCACCCTGACTCAGCTGCACACGAATCTTTCGGATTTCTTTGTAATAAGTCTTTTTAAAATTCACATTTAATTATTTTAACACTATTCTTGCATTCAGTTTTGTAAAAATAGTTGCATTCATACGATTGTCATTGGCTTTCTCAAAACTCATTGAGGTTAGAAAAACTTGGAATTTTGTAGCTCCAAGTAGAGAAAAATATTACTTTAGATACATATTTTTATCATATTTTCCTTTTGTGTTGTCAAGAGGGGGATTTCTTGAAAATGGAGCAACTAGCGTCAAGAGAAATGCAAGGATAGTCACCAGACAAACAAAGGGTCCCATATTTAATTTGTACTCTTTATCAACTTCAATAATGTCTAATGTCAATTATTTCCTTGATTTAAAAAAATCAAAGAGACAAGTAATTAATATAATTTAATTGATAAAGAAGCACATAGTAAACTTACAATTTCAAATCAAAGGCTCTACTTACAATACTTACTGGTAGAAATTTTTACCGTGAAAGAATAATACTTCCACGGGAATTTTTTCCCGTAGAAAATAAGTGGAAATTGAGAAATCCTGCGTAAGCTAATTTTCAAGGATATACAAAATCAAACTATGGGCCTCGTTAAATGATTAAAGGTTAATTTTCTATTGAGGATGACAAAATTTGTTTAATACCAAATTCTGAGTTTTCGGACAAAACATCGGCCATTGATCCACTCTTCCCCACTCCCTTCCGCATCCATCGAAGGTAGCAACTCCTAAGTCAAATTCATTTTACTTACGGTATAAAATTTTACTCCACACCCCAATTTTATAGTCATGGAAATTTTAAACAAAATCATAAAAAATTTAGAAAAACAAAAAAGATTTATTAAAATCAACTTTGAACTGGATTACGTGACACAATAAGAAATAAACTGTTTCCAAATATTATATCCTCGCTGGAACGGAAATTTCTATTTTTGTAAATTATTAAAAATTATTATTAAATTATTAAAATATTTTGTTGATTATTTATTATTATTATGATTGTCATTATCAGCAGTAATGTCAAGATATTTAAGACAATAACTAGTCATCTTTTTGTTTTTATCATTGTAAGAATTATACATGATGCGGCTTAAATAGATTGTTGGCTTCGCTTGGTGATGTCCATGCCATGGAGCACTGCGTGAACGCCGTGAGCCGGAGATCAAATGGGGATTGTTCTTTTAACTTGACATTTGTTTTCTCCAGTGAACTCCTTATTCTCAAACCAACCATCAATTTTGACGCAAAGTAATGCAAGTGGGGTCGGAAATATTATAAAATTCTTAGGAAAATGAGCGGAGAACTTGACGGGCATGATCTTCTGCTAGGGAATGAAACGTTAAAACATTTATTTTAAACTCTACCAATTCGAAGACAATTCATTGGCCATTGTAAATACTGTCTTCAAGTAGTTTTGGTCTAATGACTGAGCGAAATACTAGGGTAATGCACCCAAAGGTGACAACTACATTTCCTATAATTTCGTACCTCATATATTTTTATTATTTCCCGTCAATGGCAACGCCAGATTCTCCCAGTAATAAACTTCCGCAGATGGAGAAAAGAATGGACGATATATGGAATGTCAAATAAAAGAGTCCGGATTTATTGAGTTATTGACGTCAAATAAAATTTCACTTTCTTCACAACTAAGTATTTGAAATGAGTATTTAAACACTTTCTAAGTAGTATTCAAAATCCTCAGAAAAAACTACCAGTACAAGTGGGACTTGTGGGATTGTATGCACCAAAAGGACTAAAGATATCAAAAGAAAATGTTTATTTTGCCACCTACCAGAGATCTGATAAACTTGTGCCAAGTAAAAAATACAAACAAATTACAGTAGATTCTCTATGTAGTGGTTCCCCCTAAGATGGCATTCCCTCTACAGTGGCAGACTCAAGTCCTCCCCAGTGATTCCCCATGTTTAAGGTATACGCTATAGTGGCAGGGTTTTTTGAAAAATCTCTATATAATGGCAGAATTTTCGAGAATTTTTTGGATTTTAGGCAAGTTTTCCTCCTTTTTTGGCCAAAATAAGACTATTGTCAGATGAAAAATGATAAAATACTCAATTATACGGAATCTTAGTTTCTTTTTGACTTGAATCAACAGAATTTTGTCTAATTTTTCGGTGATGCCTTCAGATGTAGCGTGACCTTAAATCTTAACAGGGAAAATGCATGGAAGGCTATAGTGGCATCTCTCTATAGTGGCAGAATTTCTGGGATCCCTTGGGTGCCATTATATAGAGAATCTACTGTATATCAATAACACACGAGAACGAGAATTTCTAATTATGAGCGTCAAAGATATTTAGCGTGAGGATAGGAAACATCAAATTTCTCCACTTCCTTTTCACTTTCTTTACCTCCTAGTAGGAGGCTCCTACCCTCTCCTCCTTCTCTATGGTAAAATATAAAAGGTAATAGTGTCGTTTTCACCAAAATTTGTTAAGATACAAAAAAAAGTGTTTTATTATTCTCTGAATTTGGGAGAATCAGATTTAAACCGCCAGCCCTAAAATTCCCCATCATCACTTCCTAGAAAATTTCTATTTGTCCATCAAATCGGTCTCCTTGACTCACAAAAATGTATTACAAATATTTCTAGGATTTTGAGCTCCGCTATGAAAGCCCTTCGTACTCCGATCTCCGGCGGATATAAAACCTTACAAAATCCTTATTTATTGTAAAATATCAAATAATAATTATTACGGTGGGAGTCGTTAGTAGCGGGAAATGCTGTCGGCCATTTTTGCCCACTTCCTGCTCTACTTGTGTTTTTTTTTCAAATGAGTGCTTACATTTAACTTGTAATTATGTATAATTGCTTGAAAAGTACAGGGGACGAGTGTGAACGTAATATGTAAATAATACAAGCGATGTCTCCGTAACTTAAGCTGAAAGTAACCGCCTTAGTGGAATACCTTGATTTTACTAATGATGATTATTTTATGATACAATAATTGACACATGTGCAGAGAGACTCACAGTAAAGTTTGTATTATAAGCAAAATTTTATATTGATAGTACAGCACATAGTAATACATACAATATTACAGAGTGTGTAGAAGCATTCGCCTGGAAATGAACATTAGAAAATTTAAAGGATAATCCACAAACTAATGTAATTTTTCCTATCCAAGCCATCCCTCCTCTCCCTTTTTAGTCTACAATCTTACATAGCAATCCTCATATATTTCCCACCCAAAAACATAAATGAACGTTCTTTAGCACAATTAAAATAGATTATGTTCACGGAAGATACAATATATACCAACATTTAATATTACTATAGCGTTAAAGGTAGACCGTAAATAATACTAAATATAAAAAAGGGATTGAAGAAATTGTAAAGAGCATTAGTCCTGCGGAGATATGTAAGTTCATATAGTAGCCCATCTACTACTTGAAATGAGACAGTAAACATACAACTACTAAATTGTAATCTTCTCAAAATCCATTAATTTTGTCAATTTGTTAAAACACAAGGGAAATTTCAAGGAAAATATCTCCTTGAAAACTTCTTCCGCAATTTATAATTTATATGCTCACATTTTACATATGAGTTATAATATATGACATTGTGTATAGTAAATCTGTCAACATTAAGATGGTAGTTTGAAATTACATTAGAGCATTTTAGACCACATTTACAATTACACAGCTTCATAGCTAGCTAATAATGAAGCAAGAACAAGTGCAGATCTCTCCATGTAAATCATATCATTGATATTTAGCAATTAATTACAAAGTAATATATGCTCCACATATTAATCCTCATCCTCTTATGGGCAAAATCCCTGTCTTTCAAAATTCATATAATTATTTACCAGAGAGTAAATAATTTCTCTCATGAATGCGTAAATATTTCTGTTTCTTTTTTCTTTTTCTAGAAGTAAAATATGTACCGTCCAGGATTTTTATATGGAATTGATGAGGATTCATAAGGTTTTTTCCAATAAAATTTTCTACAATTTTTAGCTCTCTTCCAGTTTAAAGCCCCTCTTTAAAATCTCATTATTTCCTATAGTGGAGGGCTACTACTTTCACAGAAGCAAAGCAAGTATTGAGAGACAAATTCTACGGAGCCTTTTGCAATTTTTCTTTCAGTCATGAGTAATTTACATGGTATTTTAACACTAAAATTACATGTTATAGCATATGTAGCCAGCATTAGATTACATTAAAGAGATGGATTAGTTGGGAAATAATGTTTTAAAAATAAATATTTAATTCTTGATTTTTTTCAATTGATGAAGCTGCTGAGATTTTTCCTATAAATTAAATCCCTTTGATTCTCAATATCCTTCGTTGAGGTAACATTGAAAGGAATTCATATATGTTTCTTGAGAAAAGGATTTTGTTGAAAAAATGTTTTGGGGAAGGATTTTTGAGAAATGAAATCATAATATTTTTCTACGAGAATTATTCATTCCCTCATCATCTTAATTCTACTATAAGATATGCACAGTGACTGCACATTGTAAAATTCATTGAAATGTGTGCACTCCAATTTGGTTGAATAAGAGATATTCTTTCTTAATGGCCATCATTCTTTTAGTGTACATGTACAAGGACGTACTACATATAAACTATAATAGAGTGTACAACACACGAGAATTAATGTTGAGTGAGTAGACTTTTCTCCCTACTAATAAAACCACCAGAGCTCTCAAGGGTCCTCGTCCTGAGTAATCATAAGAATAATATATAGTAAAAGTACTAGAGATTTTCCCACCTATAGTATTTTAGTAGTATATGCATTTTTGAAAAAAAAATGAAAATTTTTTTTAAAATTAATTAGAATTTACACAATAATAAAAATTACACTAAAATAGTTAAGATTGTAATGAGATGATATTTACTTGTATATTTTTCAAAAGTAATTTTTTCTACATAGTTCTCTTCTTTATATCAGACATAATATACATTAGTAAGGAGGAGGAGGACGACATACATGACATTCATTGTGTAGTAATTACTCAAAAGAAATTGTTAGTACATGTAGTATTATGTAATAATTATTATAGGTGAAAAATTAAAAATAAATAAAATATAATATTATTTACAAAATTATGTATAACAATACGAGCATGAAAAAGCACCATTAGTCAATTCTGGAGACAGAATTAATTTACAAATAAATCCTTATAAATTCACAGCTATTACACATGATTGATTTCCAATAAGCTAAAAAATAAAAAGAGTAGAAAAATAACTGAGTAAATGAGATCAGTGCGTGGTATATATTTTTAACATGTAACAAATATATATGTGAGAACAATAATTGAGTTTTAATATTATTTTTTACATTTGATATTAAACTTATTGTATCCCTGTAACTTAAGAGATGTGATGTATTTTAAAGGGTATTTCTCCCAGAGGATTAAAGCTTAATTCTGAGTGTGAGTGTACTTGGGTTTTTTTGTGATGAACAGAAGAAAAAATGTTGAATAATAATAATAATTATTATTATTATAGGAGAAGGGAAAAAAGAAAGGCTAAGGTTCCAAAAAAATTTGCATCATATCATCTTATCAGCATTTTTCCATATAAGGTTCTTCTTCTTGTCCAAATATATGTGTGTGTGTGTGTAGGTTGGGAAGAAATACTTTTTGGATTCCGGTTCTAATTTATATTTTGTTTGGTACAGAGGATAGAGGAAGATTTCTAACGACGACGACCAAATCGAAGGAAGACATGGTCAACATCTTGCCTCTTCACTCCATTCTCAAATGCAACGGGGTAGGGCTCTCGTGACACTCCTGAAATAATTAGGATTCAATGTATTAGTAATAGAATTACACCTCCATGATATCATACGCGTAGATGGATATTTATGAGCATTGGGCTTTAATGTGATACCATAATTTTCTCATTGCTATATACGTGCTTAGAATTATTATCCTATAATGAAACTCTCAGACCTTGGATTTTTCCCCTGAAATGTATATGTAATTCGTGGACTAAAGTGCAAAGGAGGCTATAATTTTCGTAAGGTTATGGGAAAAAGAAAATGATAGCTCTTTTTGCACTTTAGCCCAGGAAATGCACTCGGATTGTTTCTACATGGACATTTACTGTGGGATATGTATAGATCCTCTCTGGGGCTTTTAAATGCAACTCAGCTCAAATGTGTGGGTTAAGGAGGGTCCCCTAAATACGAAGCTACTTACTTATAGAATCCCATGCGTATATTTTCCTATATAGAAAGTGTGATTAAAATGTGAGGATTGACAATGCAATGCCGGTGTATGTTCCAGTGTATGTGTATGCAAGACAAAAGCATCTCACTCACATTCCATTACTATACAAGTTGAGTGTGTGAGCATGCCAAGGTTTTAACAATGAGCGCTCCTTTCTCTCACATCCGCACTTTGTATTCAAAATTTAACTGTATAGGGAATAACTTCCGTTCCCACTCCAAACTCCATATTCCACTTTGAAGATGGAAATAAGAGTAATTGGTATTTACAATGGAAGGATATTTTACTATAGACAAATACATAAAGAATAAGGCTTCAAGCTAAATACATGTTGTTGGAGGAAACGTGAGCTTTCTCCAGCCCAGAGCGTGAGCTTTCTCCTCATTCACCATTACAATGTATGGGGTAATTTTTTTTTGGTAACCTTTGAATTTCTATTGAGGAAAATAGAATATCAGGTGGAAAAATCTCAGATTGTGCATTGTGACAAATTCAAACATTCATACTACAGTTGAGAAAGAAAAACAATAGTGATATGTAGAGACACGTTCTAGGCCATCCACACCCACAACTTTCACTTTTAGCCAGAAGTGAATATGAGAAAAGGTGGGGAGGAGAAAGGAACTATCAAGGGAAGAAGAGTTTTCTCTCAAGCCGAGGACTCATCCAAAGTGAAAACTTTCCTTTGTATTTCACACCCAAACCACATCCGCCTCTTTTGGGGAGTGAAAAAAAAAATATATATATAAGCTAGCCTTATATTTTCCCTTTCATTTTTTTATTCAACTAAAGTCAGGGAAATGGTTTGGCTTATAGTACACATACGTTGTATAATATGTGGATATCTGAGGAATCTCCAAAAAACAAAGAGATTTGTTTTTTTGCAATATTTTTCCAAGAGAGAGAGAGAGAGAGAGAGACGTGGAACTTTCCATTCCTTTTGTTCAATTTTTTTCTTAACATATCTGCTCTTGCTCTTAAGTTCAAAGGACAGGTAAGTAGAAATGTGAAGGAGGATTTTTCAATTGAGAAATAAGAATATTTTATTAGCTATGTAAGCTCACTGGGGATTTTGATTTTTAAAATTTATGTTTTAAATTAATCATGAAAAGATTTACTCATCCTGTGGTTTAATTAAATCTCTCAACAAAATGTATGGTAACAATGAATTGGATTTTACTAATTAAATGCGTAAGCTTTAATATGTTTCCTATTCTCCATGGATCAAGCAGTTTGTAACTCGGAACATTATTTTCAAATGCGGGTGGGAGGGAAAGGAAATCTAAACTTATGGTAGGAGAAAGTTGTGGGGAGAAAGTTTGGAAGAACTTTTTTTTCTATTTTACTATAGTCAGTAGTAGGGCAGATGAGAAAGACGAGCTGAGAATGTAGGAAGGGGAGGAGGAAGTTGAAGTAAAACTTGTTGTTTTTCGTAGTATTATTAAAGGGAGTAAATCTCTTGACAAGACTCCTACGGCTATGATTTTGTTCTTGACAGGGGAAAGAATAAGAGTAAGTTGAGATGTTAAGGATTTATTGGGGGAAAGTTAACGAGGAAATTACAAGGTAATAATAATACATCAAATTAGACTAGGAAATCCCTTTGGTTAGGATTGATTTGGTGAGATTTCTTGTGACATTTTATTTTGAGTGCACTTTTCTCTCTCTGAATATAGAAACTTGATTGTGAGATTTGGGAAAATGTTTGACATTGTATAGAGCTCTCAAATTTTTTCGTACTGTTAGCTACTTTTTTATATGTATATAGCCGATATATGTAGAAATCTGAGCTAATAAATGATACAGGTTTGGAGAAAATGAGAAAAAAAAATGAAAGAGGAGTAGTTAAATTTTTAAAGGAGAAAACCCTTGTGAAACTTACGTCCTCTATTGTAGTTCTCTACGGCCTGTGTGTACGTGACAAGGAATTCACATAATTTGCGGATGTCCTTATTCTCAATTTCTTCCAGCACTTCAGGACTGCATTGGGGTGGCATCGAGTATACTTCTTTTACCACGAGGGCAGCGATGGCAGCCACTAAAAGGACTCCTAATGTAGTCTTCATCTTGCTGGACAATTACGGAGGGACAGAATATTTCATATTAGTTAAGAGTCAATAATACTGAGCTTGAGAAAAATCAAAGTACTCTTTTTTTTTCTATGGGCAGATATGGTTTATTATGGTAGGAGGATTTTTTGTAGGAAGAAGAGGAGTCTTTTAAAGTAGGAAATTTAAATGTCCTCGTTTTTTTCTGTCTTGGTATTTCAAGTTTCGCTTAAAAGTCACATTTTTTATCAAAGTAATCTGATGTACTTTCCTTTTGTAAAACACAAGTTTGTAAATCTCCTTTTTTTTGTAAAGGACAGTCAAGCCTAGTAAGAAAGGCATTTTCCATAAAAATATTTTTTTTGACGAATTTAAACCAATACCCATACTATGGCTTCTAATAGAAGATGATTAAGTGACAGGAGGAAGATAGACTTGGAAGAGCTCCTGTTACTTTGTATATTACGAATATAATAGATGAAATTTATATTATGTACACAGAGCCCATAAAGGAGGAAATTTTCAAGGCTAAAGTAGATATAAGAATAATAATAAAAAATGTATTATTATGTAGGAGTTGTAGGACTGTGAAGGTGCATAGGATGAAAGGATCATCGATCAGGTGAATGCAATGTCAAGGGAATGATAAATGGTCTTGTCAAATCCCACCATCTATTTTCATGACGTTTGTCCCACCAATCTACTATATTTCCCTGGATAAGGGGGGAAATCCCAGAGCAGTTCCGTTCCCCTTCAATCCAAGAAGGTGAGATAAAAAGGTAAATGGATTTTTTTATAGGAAAACATATTCAAGGAATTTTTGTTTTCATTCAAAATTTGAAATGTCCATTTAAATTTTCTCTATCAAGATTTTCTACAGATAAACTCTTTTTCTACATATAACAAATACATATAGTTCCAGCATACGAAAAAATATTAAAGGTAAAGTGTTTTGAAAACTTCCATGTTCAATACTTTTTCAACCATAAAAAATTCACACGTGAATGAGAATAATCAAAAATAATGGATTTCTCGTGGTTTTAAGTAAAAGGCGCGTGGGAAATGTTCTCTTTTGTTTCCATTTTCCCATGTTGAGTACATAGTAGTGGAGGCTTCAACATGTAAAGTTTTTCAATGAATGGGCTGTAAGGAGGCTTGAGAGTTTGAAATATAGTAATGTTTTGATTCAAACTAGTATGAGAAACTACTCCTCTCCAAGCAAGGGAGAAAATGTGGAATAAAACTGGAGGGAATTGATCCATGTTTCTGGAATTTCTGGGAAAGTCCTTGAAAGTATCTGTGAATTGCATTATAGTACAGTGTGTACTCAACTAAAATGTGTCTAATTGTATTTACATAAAAGGAAAATCAATTTCCAAATAAAATGTTCCACTTCAAAGCTATTTATCCTCACACATAATTACTCCATTATTTCTGACCCATTCTAAACTCTGACCATTTTTCCAGCTCATTAAAGGCACTCAAAATTCTCATACATTCCCTACATAATCAACTTTCCTTTAATCTGCTCCCAGTCTACGCTCACTTATCCATACCTGCACAAAACATTACTACATGAGGAGCAATGGAAAAATCAATTGCTTAATATCATTCTGATGACGTTCCTACTACGGACGTTACTACAGAAAATAAATAGTACACGCTATTATTTTAGTTCCTGCCTTAATTTCCACGTTCCTTAAGCAGTTTTGGGCTGGTAGGAAAACATCCATGTTTCTACATTATAAGGAATTACTTTAAGTGAGAATATTATCTCGTCTTTGTCAAGTCTTACTAATCTTTCCACACCATCCATGGATTTCCTATAAGCCCAGAATGAAGTTCTTGGGCAGGGAAATGTGGAGAGAATGTTTACTATGTAGGAAGGTTTCTGGAGGAAAGCGTGTAATATTTTCACCTACAAGAATCCCCATCCGTAGTAATCATTAATTCCTGTCGGAAACATAAGTTTATGAGTAGCTTCATTCCCTAAGGAAGGAGTCACCCAATGGATACTATTTTCACCATTGTATATGAAAGAAGAAGAAGAAGAGGAAAAAGCGCTTTAAAAATCTACTGTGAATTCTAATAAATGGTTCCCTCTTAAGTGAGAAGGAGAGAAACGTCTTGGAAAACCTGCCTCTTCATAAATGTGTAAATTCTTAAGTGAATTTCAATAGAAAAATATTTTATATTCTTTTACTAGTAGAATAATACATTTATTAAGAGCCTTGGATTGGGAGCGGACACGTGTAATTTCCCAAGTTTTTGAGCCAACTATTTACTAATGACCTGGGAAATTACAAATTACATGGGAATGAGAGTGTTAGAAAGTTACTCCTACTAGTATTTTTAAGGACCTCGTATTTTCTCATATGCTTTGGAATATCCTTGTATAATTTACTAAATAACATATGGAGTACGTATAGCTTAGGTTGTTGACACTGCACTGAGAAAGGTTGGGGAAAGAGGGTTGAATAATTTTATGTCCTACTATGCTCCCGACGTTATCAGGTCAAGTGTTCCTTCTCTATCAATTTACGAGTAGTGTTATAATCTGTATCCGGCTCAATCTTGTAACAAACAGTTCTCTTGAAAAAAAAACACTCACTCAGCCCTGGAAGAGCCCGTTGAATTATGTGATTAATGATAACCCTTGTTTGTTTGAGGAGGGTTCTTCAATTTATTCTTCTCAACAACCTTAGATGATTGCCCTTACCTCCTCCCGCTTTTTCACCCCCATAATGTACGTATATTGAACCTTAAATGTACATGCTATACTCAAGCTTGAACCCCTACAAACCTCAAAGGAACTCAAAGTTTAAAAGGAGGGGGAGATATGCAGGTGAAAAAATACAACAAAGGAATAATTCCCTTTCCATTCCCTTCCTAATAACCACAAAAATAAGTATGTACTTTAAAGGAAATTGTTTCTGGAAGGAAAGAAGGAGACTTCCATGTTAGTTTTTTGGCTCTGGTCTATGAAAAATGTTCCAGCCTTTTCAAGCACGATCCTGTGGTTTTTGTTCCATTCCTAGGAAACCATTCGAACTTTCTCCACTTTCTCCAAAGATATCTTGATGAGGATCTTGGTTAGTTTGGAGGGAGTTGGTAATTGTTTTGTTATTCTCATTGGATGGGTAATGAGATGGAGGAGGAGGAGGAGGAGGAAGAGAATCCATGTGAATAATTTTTTTATGGTAGAGAAAGGAATAATTGCGTTTGTTATCATAATTAATTGTACTTTTAACTTTCCTCGGAGTAAGTACTACTTGTTGGATAAAAAAAAGCGGACTAAATATAGGCACAAATGGAAATTAGAGTCACTCTAGAAAATTATCTTGTCTGGGAAAAGAAGTGAAAGTTGGAGATAATGATGATAATTTTTTTGCATATGTGTTTACATATTTACCATGCAAGGGATAGAATACAGATAGGGCTTTTACTCTTGGACGCATAGTAAATTAAATTCACTTGGATAAAAGATATGTTTGACAATCAAATGGAGTCATCCGCCTTTCTCTTTTTAGTACACTGCCCTTTCTCAAACTCTGACTGGGTGTAGAAAGGCTAATAATTTAGATTTACTCCCCAGGTTATTACTCCATGGTGACATGACATGACTGAACGTGAGCCTTAATATGGTAAAGGTAAAAAGCAAAGGCTTCTCCAAAGTGAAATAATCCCAAAGTCACAACTACTGGAAAATATAATTTGGTTGGAGGAAATTGGCCATCCGATCAAGGGGAGACCGCAGGAGTTAATTAGCAGTTACGTTGTGTACCGGGACAATAATGTAATGTCACTCCCTATACCTTGAAATAGTGTTTCAATGCAGTTAGTGTGTTGTGTGTTGAGAAGAAACAAATGCAGATGATTTCCCTGCGGTTTCCCATCATCATCCTCTCAAAACTTCCTACCTTTAAACTGTATAAGCCACACATCAGGCGGATATATGGAGACAGGATTGGGACCCACGAACGAGACATGTCAAGTTCCAGTTACGTGTGTGCAATTACATTGTTTCATGATCCTTGACAAAATAGGATTCAGCTCATTTAACACGTGTCCAAGCCAAATACATCGCGTGACTTTCTCCGGTGGTGAAAGCATGGAGAAAGCGAGGCTACTCATACGAACTTCCTCAACATTTCCTTCCACATCTGTGGTATTGGTTTATTTAATGGACCTCTCCTAAAGTTATATAATATTTATATAAGACAACTTCCTTAGTACGTACATCTTGAGAAAGTTCTTCCTTTATAGCCTTTTTATATAGAAGTCTGCCAAGGGATTTGCCAGACACTATAGTACTATGAAAATTTACCAAGTTCATTTTCCTAGAATTCTCCCAACCTACTGCCTACTGACTTGTGAGCTGTGAGTGAGTGTCAGCTGGAAATGAAAGGCTCAAATCCATACACTTCTCCACTACTCACGGCCGAATACACGTGTTAAAATATTTTTTGTAGCTGATATAGTATGAAGAATTTTATATAGCTATGAAAGCTCATTCTATTATAGTTTGGTTTTAGGAGAAAGTATAAGATTTAGAAAGTTTTAGCTGATGTTTAAGATGATCCGAAATGTTATCAAGCGTCACATTCTTTGCGTAAGGAGAGGAAGTTTCCGTATGTAATATAAAATATTGTCTGTATATATTTTATCTCCAAACAATTCTTTCTATTAAAATTGTGTCATCAGCATGCTAAAGGAGGAAGGCTTTGGGAAGGATTAAGATAAGCCATGGGCTCCTTCCTGGTGATAACTTTAAGCTTAAAGTAAAATATAGGAACGTACATACATGGTGAGGAAAAAGGAACATGGAAGCTCCATGTCCTATAAAAGCTCAAATATTGACTGGAATGCTTCCCTTTAGCCTCCTGTATATCACACTTAGTTGAAAATACTACAAGCATTTAAAGCTAAGTACTTTCTCTCTCTCTCACTCTCTCACCATATGAAATGGAGCCGGAATAGATCCTTGGGAACATTTCCAGATGAGTGAGGGAAAAAGATACCTGTTAAAATCCCTAAGCTCTAGGAGCATGTAGTGTGTGTATATTTCTATAAACAACATGGCATAGGACGGTGGTTCCGTCTAGTAATAAAATCCCCCAAGGAACTAATACTAACAGGTAAGTATATGGGCTTTTTCCATTTAAAGTCAAATCTGAAAGAATAGCAGAGACAAGTTCTCCCCTCAATCACAGACTCTGCTCTATATCCCTCCAAGCATATAGTATTTATATGCAGCTCATATGCATCTAACTTTTTTTTAGCTATTTTTTATTACCCCCGTAAACTTTTCCTTAAGTACTTTCCCTCAAGATTCCACGCATCTTACGGATGCTAAAAGAAAATCACAACATTAGCCAAATCTCTAACTCCAGCTATTTTCAAGTAGAAAGGATTCTGATTTGAAATAAATACATATAAAATGCTCTGTATACTACTGAGTATATTGAGCACGAGCCACAGAATATCATCTGGTCACGTTTCCTTTATGCAGGAAGCTCTTCCGGTGGAGCGGCGGCCCCTTTACAAGTCATTTCTCATATAAGGATTAAAGCGTAAATGTGAGGCCAAATACTATTTTGTCTACTCATATATTACTCCTGAATCCACAAAGATAAGGAATCATCAGGGAGAAAATTTTCTTCATCAATACTTGTATTAAAACCCTATTTACTATTATAATAGAAAATATACGTACTAAAATAGGAAATTTTCCTATCAAATGACGTCCTAAAAGCTCTGGAAACTTCAGAAAAAGTTAGCACTTGGGAGGAATCAATTTGTAATAATAATTATAGAAAATCTCCTACGTTAAAAATGTCACATAATTATTTACATTCTAAATAGAGAAAAAAATGTCCTTTGACTATAAATTAATGCTTTTTGGTTGAGTGTAAATATTGTGTAGAATTAAGGCCAATGAGAATAGTATAAATTAACGAGGGGCATATATAGCCATGGATAAAATATCCCAAAGGAGCAAATAGCTCTCTTCTTATTTTCTTTCACATATATACATTTCTTCCAGCCAGCCGTCAAGTGAAATCAAAATGAGAGAAAAGAACGTGGTTCCATATCCTATACTTTTCCCACTCTTCTTCTCTCTACTTATAAGCTCATAGGAATTTTCTCTTTCTCTCACACTCAACCTCAAATATAGCATAGTATAAGGAAGTGAATGTTCTGTTGCATCCATCCTGGGCCCTCCTATACTATACATCCTACTAAACTATACAGAGACAAAAGTACGTATGTAGTTTGTTTATAAGCAACTCTATAGTATGTATCGCCACCCAAGAACCACAAGCAGATTAATGGGACTGTATAAGGGAAACAGTTGCTTTTAAAATGTTCGGGAGAAAGTGAGCGTGAAGGAAATTTCTCCTTCTCCTCCCAGCAGAGCAGAGCTGAGCGTAAATAAATGTTCTCTCTTGTACAAGCTAGACATATTCTGCTTTTTACTCCAAACTTTTCTTCCGCCTTTTCTCATTTGCTGTATTCAAATTATTGTACACTCTTTCTCTCCCCCACTTACCTTATAGTCCTATGTGAATTTTTATTCTATTTAATCACTATTTAAATATTCATAGTCTGACATTTGCCCCTACTTTCTTACAGCCACATAAAACACCAAAAGTTGCTACCTTTTTCTAATACTCGTGTCATATAAGAGACTGTCATTCCAAATCATACTCACAAAATTAATTTGTAGTCACTAAAATCTTCTTCCTTCTTGCTCCCTCTCCAGAGATTATTTCTTCCTAATCAAATAGCAAAACTACACAAGCTGACAAAGTCAATTATCCACAAGTAGAAATATACATGAAATTAGTTGTATTTTGAGCTGGAGCTTTAAAATTCTACAAGTATATATATATATATATATATATATATATATATATATATATACATGTACTGTAACGAATATTTTATATTCGTACTATTTCTACAGCTGGATCGCATTGGAAACAATTCCGTTACCAGCTCCGCCAACTATTTATTATTATTATTCTGTAATATTATTAATAATGCAACGAACCAATCATTTCGTTCGTGCTACAAAATGTAAAATGCCATTTCCTATCAACTCATCACTCCTAAACTGATCATGAACTAATAAACACGTACTGTTTCTGGAGTCATCTCTAATCTTAAGATAATTTTATTAGTGACAAACTATATTGAGCCGCCTAGAATAGTTTTGTCACAGTACATTAAATGAGAATAGTCTCGTGGAAAAGGATTTAATAGGATTAATTACACTAATTCTGGTTCACATAATATATAGAGGAATATTTGGAGCTGAATCTTTAAAAATCCTTTGAACTCAGATTCTTTGGCCGCTCTTCTGGAATAAGGTAGCTTTGAAAAAAAAAATCTCTAATAAAAAAAATTATTACAGTGACACCTCTTTATAACGGCATCCCAAGAGACTGGATGTTATGGCCGTTATTGAGATGGATTTTATTTAACGTATGGGCCTTTATGGTACATGTCCAGGTAAACCACTGCGGCTATAGTAAGAGCTCCGTTACATGGACGGCCGTTATAAAGAGGTTACACTGTACATCAAGTGTAAGTAAATAGGAATGTCCACATTTAATTTCATCTCATGTTTTTCCTTTAGTTGAAATGTAAAAGTTTTGTGAGACTCTTGTGAATTTTTGAGGGAGGGGATTACCGTAGTTGAGAATTAATTAAAGAATAAATGCATTTTGAATCATTTAAAATGTTTAGGAATGGAGGAACTAAAAGGAATTAAGTAACGAAGAGGAACTTCTCCGTTTATTTATTCATGTATACATACAAACACTCATTTACATTACACATGCCATACACTTTGAAAGTGGATTCTAACTTGATTGAAAACAAAAGTTGGAAATTCTAGATAAGTATTTGGTCCTCAGGTAATAATTGTTGTAGTTTTGTCTAACCACACACACTCACACACACACACACACACACACACACAGAATTCCCTTCACCAGCTTTGACAAACTATTTAGTATGATTTGAAAAAGGTTTTTTATAAAGCCTTGTTATCACTCAGAGGCTTCTTCTACACATACACACAAGTTCCTCAAACTTTGTCAATTTTATTTCCAACAGACATTGTACTAATTCTATGAAAATTCTCTCTTCTCACTCCTTTCCCTCCTTGTTGTGGAAGCGTAGTATTTTTACATGATCAACTCTACTTGTATTTTTACATAGGCCATTTGCTCAAATCCCATGGTATTCCTATTTCTATATTTAGTTAAAATGTTGAGTAATTAAAAAAGGTATTGTTTTATCTTGAGGATTTTACTCCTACAGTAAGGTTTTTTGGAAGTGAGGGAAATTAATTCAATTGAAGTGAATTAATTGATAATGAGTGTATAGGCAGATTGAGAGTGGGATCCCATCCCTTTTCCTTGAATTTCTCCCTATTTTACAAGCTATAATTAAACAGATGCGTAGATATGAGGATATGAGGCTTCAATTGGATTTCCGCTTATTCTCCGAGCCGGAAAGGATCGAATCTTTTGAAAAACAAAGGTGACAAAGGGAAGAGAAGGGCAGATCTATTCAAAGCCCTACTTCATCCTTCATTGAACAACAAAAAGTAATGCTCAAATGAATATCCCCTTTCCGATGTGTTCTCTACAGGGAATTCAACTTGTACTTTCTCCGAATTATTTTATTTTCATTTATTACTACGATATGAGAAGTTTTGAAGCAAGTCATGAAAATTTACGTGTAAAAAATAACTTCCATTTTAAATAAATCATTACAAGCTAAAAAAAAAAACAACTTGAAGAGACTGACTTTACTTTTCTAATGCTTTCGTTAATGCAGAGGAAAACTGGAACATTAGACGGGGTGTAAATGTAGGAGGTCTTGTGGTAAAAATCTATTCTTTTCTCTGTTCTGGCTTATTTACAAATCACAAGTATAGAATTGATTTAGGTGGATTTACCTGTAGGGCGGAAATTCAGAGTGGACCAAGTATATAGAGGGAAATGATAAGGTTCTCCCGACCCATAGTAGACTACATTTATTACTCCAGTCCCTAATAAATATATGGCTTACAAGGAAAAAGAAATAACTTTTTACATGCGATTTCCTATCTCCGTCCTAACCCTAACACAGCAACACAGTTAGATAAGAATGGGAAGAATTTTTCAACAGAGAGAGAGAGAGAGAGAGAGAGAGAGGAAATACAAATAGTAAAATCTATATAGGATGAATGTGCAAATTATAAAACCAAAAGAGCATCCTTCTTCCTAACAACCCACAAATTGTATGTTCAGAGTGTGGTTTTCTCTTGCTCATTCATTTCATGCTCATTATTTTGGGGTAGGTTTATTTAAAGTTGTGAGGAAATAATAATAATAATAATAATAATAATAAGGCGGAGAAATGATGGAAATTCAAATCAATCCCTTGTTTTTACCTTTCTCTCCACTGTAAATAGTTATGTGTAAACAATACAAGTAATGCGTGGAAGGGAACTGTCTAGGTAGTATAGGACTTTGTAAAATACTACGTAACTAGATTCGTAGTAAAGTGGTAGGAGAACCCTCGGGTTTTTAATTTCCACAAAACAAATATTAAACTATTATTTTCCCTAGGCTTACTCTACGAATTTCCATGGTAAAGTACAATGAGATGGAGAGAGTCGAACGGGACTCACCTGTGGTTTCAACCGTAAATATTATTACATATATGGTGTATATAATATTCCAAATATACATACAAGGATACTATTTCAGGGAGGAAGTAGGACCTACGTGTATAACGTGGTTAGCTAACCAAGCAGAATATATTGTAATTTCCTGGGGAAACTTAATTGTATCCAAAACTATGTATGTACATATAGTACTGGGATACTACACACTATTATAGTGTTAGTATATAGAGAAATGATAAATAAAGTGGAGAGGAAGGATGAATAAATGAAAACTCTGAGTGAATTTATTTGTCATAGTAAATTAATAATATGTAATAAAATGTCAGAGTCAAAAATAGTTATGCGTGTATGAGAGAACAGCCTGTGCTTTCCCACACTTTCACCGCCTCCTTTTCCCACCCCAACCTTTTTCCCCTCTTCCTTCTCTAGACTTGTTTTCTCCCCATTTTTGTGCTTGAGGACCTCCGCCATGGCTCTGATAATCCTTCAGACCTGTCCCTCCCAACTTTCTCACCACTACTGATTACCTATACTAATACTATATGAATTGTCCTAAGACACTTTGGGCTCAAGAGGTTTTTCCATAGAAGAGGAAAATGTCAAAAGTCATTCTAATCTGGAAGGCCTTTTAGTCCTATGTAGCGCAATAATAATCTTCCGCTTATTTTCACTCCCCCCTCCTCCTCCTCCTCCTCCTCACTCAAAATTTTAATTCTCCTAGTGTCAGCCAAGTATAAACTCCCATATGGATTTCTCTCTGACATTTTCAAAAGGAGGAGGCCTAGAGGGAAAAGTCATTTACTTTCAAGTCTGCCTATTTACTATAGTAATACTTTCTCCTTCCAATTTCCCATGACTATAAGAATTATTGAGAATTGAAAATTTGGAATTAATGAAGCCACTTTTGTAAAAAAAAAAAAAAAAAAAAGTATTTTTTTAAATGCCTAAAATAAAAGATTATTTGTGTCTCCGTGGGAATGAAAAGGCTTAAAACACTTTTGTCTCATCGGATATGATAAAAATCCGGGATAAAAAGGCAATCACTGTCACCATTTGTTATCATGTAAATGAGAAAGTCTCTTCTTTCTCTCTCTCTCTCTGAATGAGACGAAAAGACAGCGTTAGGTTATGTTAATTCTAACTTCAGAGCTCACTTCCCTCAGACTTTTTTGGAAAGAATAACAGATGGGAATGAATGAGTGGGTTTGGGAAAGTCCTTAAAATTTCATTTGTGGGTGGGAAAGGTGTCGTGTGAGAGGAGTTTTTTCCGAAGCTACTTAAAATTCACTGATTATTTGAATAGTAATTGAAGAATCTTCTACCTGTAGCCGTGTATTTGCCTCTGGTGATAGTAGGAGAGTTCTGAGTTGTGAATGAAGATGAAAGAGAAGGGCCTCGGAAAAATCTAACACTTGATGGATATAGCAAGGACTCCAGGGTTATGGACTCGCTAATTGAAAAGAAATACCTTGGAAACACAAATCCCAGGTAAAAGTATAGTAGTAGGTACTTGAAACTTGGGGATTTTCCTAGAAACAATGTCAAGGAATGGCACTCATATTGAGTCAATGTAACTTGAACACCTTGTGCTGCTCAAAAGTTCACACTACTGTTAGAGGAGAGAGGAAAAGGTGCTTGCCATTTTATACACGAGGGACTAGAACATTATAACACACCTCAGTGGATTATTTTTATCTGGAAAGATCAATATTTATGGAAGGATAGGAGACTATGACATGGGTAGTTGCAATAGATAGGATTTTGTCATTAGACCAAGTGCTACTAACTAACGTCAATTGGAAATTCTCATGTGATTAATGTTACATGGTGACCATTAAATTGACAAGTGTTTTTTCTTATCACTCAAGTGCTTTTTTTAGTGTTCCATTTTAGAAAAAGCGGAATGAGAGATTTGTCATACAATTATGATGAAATTTAAATTGAGTTAATCACACCCAAAAACTACACTCTTGCACAATAATACCAATCGAATTATTCCCCCCCCCCTCCCAATTAATAATTATTTACGTCTTATTTACTGTCAACAATTACTATTACGTAAAAAACATGTATACAAAGAATATATCAAAATAATATCCTCTGTTACTAATCCTCCTCAAATGTTATCAAATAATCATTTTAGCACGTCCAAGTTTGACTCCACTGCACTGCCATGTAATTTTATAGGGCCAGGCCTATACAATAAAGTTGCAAATATAATGATATTATCGTGAATACATGAAACTCAGCTCTGTTTTTATCATCTAATCTAAAAAGATCCGTTCCGAACCTGCCTCATAATAATATTCCCCTACAGCCTTCCACTCACCATATTTTTCAATGTTGATATACTCACTCCACTTGTGAGGCCCGTCATTTTATACAACAAGTATTATATGAGGGGACAAAGTTATTTAATTACAATGCAAATATACATATACATCCTTTTGTAAGAGGAACTTTCCTGGATGATTGATGAGAGTATGTAGGGATTAGGAATGACTTGAACTTTGAGTAAAAATAAAAAAAATAGAAAAACATGTTTTTCCTACATTATAATGAATTGCTTCTATTAAAAGTCATGGGAAAAGTTGCTGAGCTTTGGGATTTGATATGTGTAACCCTTTTGGAATTGAGACCATGGCTAATTATTATGCATTCCTGCTTTTGTTACATATTGAATAATAATAATTATTATTATTATTATTGCCAGCTCAATCAAGATACACATTCTTCCTACTTTTAAACTACCTCTGCCTCCATAACGCCTTTCCAATATGAGTTTTCTCACTTGTTCCTTCAAATGTAGCTACTACACTTGCTATATTTGCTACTACTCCTGAGCTGGAAAGGAATAATTGAGCGGGATTTTCCTCGGAGACTAAAAGATGGTGATAAAAAGCATGGACTTTAGCATACATATATAAAGGGAACTTCCGTATTTATGTTTGGAATTGAGCTATATGGAGTAGAGATTGGAGTAGTGAGGTGTAGTGTAGTGTTATTTGTAAATGGAGGGCATAGCGGATGTGTAGTAGGCTAAGGAGATAAGAAGCCCTGGGCATTGGAACATTGACTTTTAGTATATCCTCATACCCTGCTTATACTTACTAATGAAATGAATTTTTTCCGGAAGGAAATACTAATCCCTAGAGTTTTTTTTCTTAGTATGTATTTTTTGTTTGGCTCGGTCAATAAAAACATAAATACGGATGTATTTAAATAACTCTGTTATTATATGGATCTAATAAATTATGAGCATTTGCTTTTTTCCACTGGAGTTTGTCAACTTCATGTTTTTCTATAATTATTTAACTTACCTATTAACTTCCCTACGTCAGAATATAGAGTAAAGTGGACTTGCGATGTATTAGATAATAATGCTTTTCTACTACAACCCCCTCTTATCTTCATTCCCTTATATTTCAACCAGACATCTAATATTAAATCCTTATCTACGTTTCCTCCCCTCTCCAATCAGCAAATTTTCAACGTGTAGTTTTAAAAATAGCTTTATTAATTATTAGAGCAGCTGAGAATATTCTACTATACAGTGTAACAAATGAGAATAATCCCTACTATAGTGCTAAAAAAAATCCTATGAAAAAGTACACATCCAGTTCAATTACTACAATATTAAAAAAATTCCTATGAAAATACATACAGATCATTTATGTACTACTATAAAATGCTAAAATACTAAAATAATGATTGATAAAATTTTCACCCATGTAAATGAACTTCTCACCAGCTGCTGAACTATCAATACTGGCCTAGCCTTAAACATGTACTGTGTGTATACTTGGGTGTATACTTTCCATACACGCCATATTGATTAGATTCGTGATTTGTCATTTTATTTGAAAGCTTCATCTCCTACAGGAGGAGGATTGCCTCTTGAACTTTGGATATCTGTAGGGAGAGTGAGAGCTACATGTGAGAGAGAAACTTTGGACATTTCCAGCCTGTCAATGAAAAAATAATAACCCTGAGAGTCTTGGGGCCTGGAGTCAATCTTTAGGCGTCAAGATGATCCCTGATATTTCATTGTAGATAATCCTCATCCTTTTGTTACGTTCCACTCTCTCTCTCTCTCTCTCTCTCTCTCTGCATACAGACAAAGTTACATGAGCACTTTATTTACCAATTTTTTCTCCCATCACGGATTTCCCTTAATTTTCTAACTACTTCTGCTCTTTATTACTACTAGTCAAATACAAGGAGGAAAAAATTACAATGCATTTCATGTAGCCTTGATCTCCACCAAGGATTAGTACACTAGAAAATAATATCCTCCGTCAAAACAACTCATTATTACTTAATATACAACGGAATGGAAAACACTTGAGTCATTTTATTTGTGGGAATCATAAATAGTTGTGATGTAACAAAATACCCAAATCACCTGCTCTCTCAATGTAACAAAAACTCGTGGAAAGATGAGCAAATAAGCCCTGGAAGAACCCATGAGTTTTCATAGGAATGTGCACAGTACTTTTGGATGGACACTCATATCATGTGCTTATATGAGAGAAAGAGTATAGGAGAAAATGTCGTATAAATTGGCTATCCCCTCCTACATATAATAGAGCTTATCAATCCGTATATCTTCTTAATATGATGTGGACTCATTGACGCAAATCCTAATCCTATTCATCTTGCATTAAGTAATTCAATAATAATTCTTTGAACTGAGCCTATATTTTCCTCTTCACATGTCCAATCTATACAAATATATATATAGAAAGACGTCAGATCCATATGTTCAATAGGTTCCTCCTACTTACTTAGATTGAACGGATGAGTGTATAAAAGTTGGTCTCTATTCAAGTCAACGGCTCCCCTGTCAATGACTCACTCAAATAAACTACGGACGCTTCCTGGATGAAAGGGCCGCTCATATACTCCCGCCTCGCTTCCAGCTCTCCCTCAATTTACTCGATATTTGCCGAGGAATTGAAGGGATTTCTTTTTCCTATGATTTATCTCTCCTTGCTCTTCTACTTCTTTTCCCTCTCTCTCTCTCTCTATATATATATATATATTTATCTTTACAATAGTGTAGAAATTTTGAAAAGAAATCTCTAACTCTTGTCACTTTTACATAATGCTCGGGGGATAGCTATGTAAGGAGTAATGTTTAAAGAATAAAATTTGGATTGGGAAATTGTTGGAAAAATTCTCATAGAATAAATAAGGGCGCTCTCTCTCTCTCGTACCTTCCCATTTTACGCCTTCAAAGTCCTTAGATTTTTTATTCATGAGTTTTTTGGTGGACTTTTCTTATTTAGCCAATCCTTCCTATACCTTTGGAATGAAGGAGATTTCTAGCTTGTCTTCTTTTCCCAACCAACCCTGCCTGCCCTGCCTGCCCTGCCAACAACTTGTTCATCTGAATAGGTAAAAGTTATAAATTGGGTAGAAAAAAGGAGAAATTTCTATGCAATATCCAGCTCGTAGGTTTTTCTTGGTAGAGAATAATATACACATAATAAAGTCAGAGAGTATGGAGTAGTCTGACGTATTTACCTTGCTCCTCACTTTGGCTTTGTATATACGTAGAGAGAGATAGGAGAGAGAGAGAGAGCCAATTAGTGAGAGGGAAAAAGTTTTTTGACCAAGGCAAGGGTAGGAAGGAGTGGAGAGAAATAAGTTTTTGGATGAGACAATTTCCCTGAATTTGATCATATAATTGAGGGACAATTACATCAAATTAGAGGGAAGGAGGAAGGAATTCCTGGGGAGTGTTTGTGTCAGGAAAAGTCCTGTCCTGTCCGTCCTATATACTTTCCTAATTTATTCATGGAGAGACGGTTTTCTTGTTCCATTTAAGAATTCTCCTTCCCCTCCTGTCACCTTTACAATATGGGTCTGACGCGTTGAGGGAGAGAAAGTATAAATAAATTTTATTTACATAATATTTCCCCTTCCCTTGTACCTTTGCTATATTTCTACTACTATTGTACATATATTTGCTGGAAATGTCATCTTCCGCCCCTGTATTTGTAATAAAACTTACTTAACTTTCTCTAACCTTGTTTTCAACTTGTACTTTCTTTTTCATATATGGTGTATGTATGTTTATAGCTGGGAGTAAAGTACTTGTCACTGTACAAGAGAAATGGATTGTAAAATGAGTGTTTGTTTATTTCGGGAGGGGAGACATTCTTATGGGAATGTCTCATGTACTTTTGTTACTCTCCATGTAAAAATAAAAAGTCAACAGGTGTGCTCATGGTAGGGAAAATAGTATTCATGAGGGGAAAATAAAAATATATTTGTGATTTTATTCTACGGTCTCACTCTATGTTTAGGGAGACATGGAATTATGTAAGCCTCTGTTTAAAATGTAGGGGGGGGGTGTAACATATTGGGGGCTCTTTAAATAATTCTATTCTGTGACTTTCATTTTGATTTATTTCCTTCGACCCGAACGAGACACCTTGAATTTATCCGATGGGCTATAAAATGAAGGTAAGATAAGGGAAATAGAGGACGAAATAGAGAGGATAAGATGTTAAGGGTAGAATTTTTGTAAATAAAAAACAATCCCTTATTTTTTTCAATATTGATCAAAATAAGAGGGATAAAAAGAAAGTGGTTTCCTCGGGAAAGGAAGGAATGAAAATTAAAACGTACCTTCTATTTCCTTTGAGTTCCTCTGTTTTCCCTTCCTACTCAGAGAAAATATATCGGATTGTGACATTGGAAATGATGGGAGGAGAGGACAGTGGGAAAGATCAAGATTATTTGGGAGGAAAATCATGTGACTTTTACTATACTCTTCTACTAGGGATTAGACAGTAAGACATATTTGATTGGCTCCTTGAACTTTCCCCTACTATACTCTCCAACTATACAACTTTACTAGGACGTGGTTTTGTGTATGAAAAATTGATAAGATTTGAAAAATGTAATTTTATCATTCCCCCTCCTCCTACATTATTGAATTTCCTCGGCCTCGGGTTCTATAATAATTTCCTTTTTTACAGAGAGAGAGAGAGAGACCCTTATTTGTTTAAGTTGAAACTGAATTTCTCAAATGTACAAGAGATAGAGAGAGAGAGAGAAGACATGAAGAGTCTCACCTCCATGGGTCTCCATATACCTTGAAATAAAATTATTCAGCTTTCTTTTCCCTTTCAAGTGTGGGAAAGTGTCCTCGGCTCAAATTCCCTCCCCTAAAAGTTAAAAATACTTGAGACATTCGAGGATACACCCAAGGTTTCAAATGTTCTTTCTGTAACCTCAGGAATTTCCCCATCTGGAGTGCTCTTCCCCACAGAGAATTTTTTAATATCGATATTAAAAAATTGAATTTGAAAAAGTCTATATACAGTTTTGTATACAAAATGATACATGGAGATCCAAAGAGGAAGGTGTGAGACAGATTTCAAAGTAAAGATTCAAATGGAGAGAAAAAATACAATCCAATAAATATGTGGTGTGAGTAAAGTCTAGGAATATGTGACCTTGGCCACATAAGTTATTAATAATAATTCTAGAGTCTCGTTAAATTCTCGTAGGATGGTAGTACTATAGCCATTAGGGTAGGTACTATAACGTAGGGGACAAAATAGAATTGGAAGGAAAAAGCTTTTTTCTTCCATTTCCAAGGGGAAAGAGGATTTAAAAAAAAAAAAAGCCTCTGAAAAATTTCTAAGTATACGAAAGAGGATTGGAAAGAAAGTTTACAGCAAGCTTATTTACACACACCTTGAAAATACACACACACACGCAGACACATTTCCTTGACAATGATCAACCTGTTGCGAATGTGGCTTTTATCTTGTCAGTAGAGGAGTAGAGCTATTTTTCTCATTTATCCCTAAGCCTTGCCATAATAGAAGTAAAGTAAATAAAATATTTTTTCCCTCCTCCATTTCACACTACTATATATGTATTATGAGCCAAGTGATGGAGAGCTACTTTGGTAAAATGACACTGTGGAAATCCTGATGGAATTGAAAAAAAATCACATCTCACTTTTTTCGACCAGGGCTCTTTTCTATATAGAAATACATACTACTCTACTGTACTATGAAGAGGAGATCTCTCTTTTCTATGTATCTATAGAATTTGATAGTTTTGTCCATATTGGATTTTTACTCTTTCACTTTTCTCCCCTGTCTTTGACAGTTTCCTTGTTCGGATTTGAACTGACTTGAGAATTTAGTATGCCATTCTCTTGCTCTATATATCTTCATTGGGACCGTATGAAAGCTTGTATGAGAAAGCGGGAGATTCTGGGAAACTCTAATGAACTTAGCTCATGTTGAGGGATGGCTGAGAATATGTAAATGTTAATAAAAGATATACTATATTGTAGAGATGTACATACTAGGTATGTATTCACATGTGTATATAGTAGTTTCATTTGCTATAGTTAGGTTTGTGGGGTTAGTATTGAACGAATGATAAAGGAAATCAAGTTGGATTTGTCCATGACTCGACTCTTTGCTTCTTTGCAAAAAGAGAGGGAGAAAGCGTGAATAGTAAAAGTAATAGCGTGAGAATTTGAGCATTGACGTATTTATCTTGTCCTTGTTAATTTATACAAAAGACATGATCGCTCGAGTCTGTTTCCTCAGCCGCAGTCATTGTTATTACAATTAGTGTTCTAGTCACTTTGTACTTGGCTACACAATGGCTCAAGAGTGGGGAGAAGTATTGGTGGTTTTCATACGGGGAGAGAGAGAGAGAGAGAGAGAAAAGTAGTGGCGGGAACTTGTTTAATCCTCGGACATAATTAGATTTGTTCTTTCTCTTCTTCCCAGAGAAATAAGACTCGATGGAGTTTGGTTTTGGTTGTGTGGGTGAGTGAGAGTGAAAGAGTGTGACAACTCAAGCTTCACTCCTAGCGTTTCTAATATAGATTTTGCGAATCATTGGAATTACTAACAATAGAGAGAGAGAGAGAGCAAACCACACTTTTTTTACATTTCTATACTCAAGTCTATACTAAAGGTATGGATGAGGCTTGGACAGAACTACATGGATAGGTTTGGGCTAAATTAGCTCCTGGGAGTCCAGGGTGAGTAAATTTGATTATTGGCTAGGAATTTTATCACTTGCACATGCCTCTCTAGTCCATCCCTTTCTATATGTATAAAAGTAAAAATGTATTAAAAGATTTGCTCTTGTAATTGTGCACACAGCTACGGATAGATAGGCCTGAGTGTGACTAATCCATTTAATTTTAATGGAAATGAAAGCTATTTGAAATTCAAAATTCTCATTCTGAGTCAAATGTCCATAAATATTTGAGCATAATGACCCTTTGATTAATGACACGTTCACTTTGGAATCCTTAAAATCTTAAATCCTTTCCAGCTTATTAGAATAAATAAATAAATACATGGGGAAATATACAGAAACATGGATTTACATTGCCTAGGAATTTGTTGAATAAATTTATTCAAGTCTATAAGTGAGTGAGTGAAAATAATTCCCTGTTATTTGAGACGAAGGAGGAGGAGGAGGGGTATAGTGTATACGAGTAGAAAATAATTGAAAAATGTAATTTAGCTCTCACTCATTTGTCATCTATTTGAAGAGAGAGAGAGAGAGAGAGAGAGTGAAAGCTTAAAGGGGTGTAAGGGAAGAGATATGTTGCTTTTAATAGAGCTCAATGTAAATAGATTATGTAGCTCTGTGTTTACTCTCAAGTTTAATTTTGGCTTTCACTTTTCATATAAATGTAGTATAGTGTAGAGTAGAGGACTCTACACTGTTAAGGAGACAGCTGCCATTGTAGAAGGTGGAATTGGAGAGAGGATATGAAATCTTCAATAAAAGCAATTTAAGCTTAAAAGCAAAGGGGAAGGATGAAGTGAGATAAAGTTTATGATGGAAGTCTGGACCAATTATATAATATGTACAATTTACCATGATGTAAATTAAATATTAGGATTCTTCTCTCAAAAGTTCAAAAAGTAGTAAATATATGTGTTTTTATATGTAGAAGAGGAACTTTCCCTTCATACGTACTTCTTCCCTTCCTTTGAAGATTGACTCTTCTTGGGTATATAAATGTAAAATTTGTGTATATAAATGATCCAATGTACATAATTCCTTTCTAGTAATGTTTCCTTATAAAATTCCATCAACTGTAACTGGAGCCATGACATTTTCAATTTATGGAGATATTCTTAGTATATAGTTGAAGGTTGATGTGAAAATTTAACAAATAATTTATTCCTTTGTAGGGACTTTCCAGAGCTGGTCCTTCCTATATCTTTGAAAGGATCCTATATATGCAAGTATATTTAAATGTCTAAATGTATGTGTTAGCTTTAAAAGACGGAGGTTTTAAGACCAACATAATCTTAAATAATACAAGTGTTCCTTTTTCCTACCTAATCCCCTGGATCTTCCCTTTGAAATGTACTATTCAGGTTGAGGGAAATCCTTTGATTTTTCCCAGCTACTGCTCTTACAGTTAATTGACTTTAAAATTTTTAGCACTCACTTTGTCCGTCAAATGGATTTTGCTACTGTGTTCAAAAACGTAATTATTAGTAATAATGGGGAAGTAGAGAACGTTTTTATAGATAAAAATTAGAGAAATTTTTTTCAACCAAAGGAGAAAGTCACCTTTCCCCAAGAATTCTAGGAATATTTTAATAACCCTTTCAAATTTCTTCCTATAATCCATAATAAGGGTCCACAGTGTATGTGAAGCCTATCCTACTTATGTTATCAGCTTGCCCCATATGGTAATAGAGCTCCTCCAAAGGATTCTTTCTGCGAGTCTTGAATTTACATGTAAATTCTCACAAGATGAGAGGATACTTGAGAGAAAATATAGATGTGGAAAGAAAAAAGTTATTGTGTTTTTGAAGATTATACGTAACTATTAGAGCGGAAGATATACAGGACTATAGGGAACTATAGGGAAATGGTAGGTAGATTTTGTCTGTAAATGTTCAAAAAATTTTGTAATATACTCACCTGATTTTGTGTAAAAGCTTTTTTGGGTAAGTTGAAAAGGTTGTTTTTTGGAGTTGACCCCAAGAATTTGTTGTAAGAGTGACGGAGTGGAGTAAGAACAAAGATAGGCCTTTTTGCCTTGTACAACTGAGTGAATAGAGAGAGAGAGAGAGAACTGGGAAAGTTTTGGTCTGAGTAGGAATCAAGTGAGAGAGAAGACAGAGAATGAGATGTGTTGGGAATGATCAGATGTAGTAGAATAGACTAGGATGGTGTGAAGGGAAGGATTTATATACGAAAGCGAGAGGAGCCTTTTTCCTGATTCTCTCTCTCTCTCTCATAATACGGGCAGAATCAGATCACGCGTCAACATAATCGCGGGTTCCAACATCCCAGACCCGGACAGATACCCAAAGGCTTGCTTGTACTACTACAGTCCCGTATATCTGATCGCCCACGTAAGAAAAAAGGTAGTGAGAAAATAAAAGGGCGGAACCATTTCTCCCTTCTCCAATCATTTTCTCCTGAATAAACACAATATATCCTTACTTATGTTTATTTTTCTATAGTTTACCCCTCTCACCCCCCCCCCCCTCCTCCCCCCAAAAACCCCTATACTTATCTACACATATATTGTAAAATATACAAATAAATACATATATAAAAAATTTATGTACCTTTGACAAGGTTTTTTTTCAAGTCTTGTCCTTTTCAAACAACCATTATTGGATTAATGAAAAAAGAAAGGTTTAATGTAAACCAGGGCCATTGTGGTCATGTCATTTTAACTCCACTACAGGGAAATTGTCATGCCTTCATTTCTTTTGTAATTCCATTCCTTGACAAAACATTACAACAACAACCATAATCATTCCCCCAACTTTTAATGAACTAACCATATTGTTTGAATTAAAATGTGTCATCTGTTAAACTCTTCTTCTTCTTTTTACTCCCAAGCTCAAATACTACAAGACACTGGAGAAGAGAAACATGGAATCTAATCCCTTCAGACACACACACACACACATTTGTGACATATCCAAACACACATTCCTTTAGCTGGGGCTAGTGCCTCATTTCTCTCTCTCTCTCTCTCTCTCTCTGCTTTCATTTCCCTGGAATATTGTCAAAAAGGAAGGAGAAGGATGGAGGGGAACCATCAAATGTTACCACTAAAATAAAGGTGTTCTATTACACCTCAAGGTACACATAGAGTGATACAATGCTCATAAGAAATAGCAACGTAATCTCTTTCCTCCCATTACATTTCCTTCCCCTTACGTAATATATAATGTGTAGTTTTTTCTTTCCCTTTCATTATATTCATATATGCATTATTATGAAGCTGCTCATCTTAGTTAGGAATAGTAAAAATCCCCGTGAAGAAATAATCATTCTTGGGAATAGTAAGTACATACATAATAAATGTGGGGGAGGGAGGGGGAAGGGAAATTATGTAAAACCAATGGGACTTTGAGGAAATAAGTAGCCATACTTTGGGGACGATAGAGTTATATTTTTGCTAAGAGACTTTCTCTCTCCTACGCGTTTAGTTTACTATTTTGTAACCCTCCCCAAAGAGAGTCATTTCAAAGACAAACATTGATATTGGAATTTTTCATGAGACCTTTGTTCCGCATTTATTATTACGTGTGGCTCACTCACGCTCTATCGTCACAGAAAAAAAACCTAAGGGAATATTGAATATTGGCAATTTTGTCCCTCTTTTTCCTCCTAAAAATGACGCTCGAATAAACCCATATTTTTGAGGAAATTTTCTTCCGTGGAGTTTTTGAAGCATGAGGAAAGGAATTTCTATTGATTTTAAAAATAATAGGTAACTTTTTGGTATTATATATTTTGAGGAGGAGCAGGGAAAGTTTGGACTGGGAAAAAATATTTGGAATTTTTTATCCTATTTTTCCATCTCACTTAACTTTTCTCATAGGGTAGAATGAGCAGAAATTTAGGGTATATATTGAATGGAAAGGAGATGAAAGTTTTTTAAATCTTATAGCTATATACGTGGCTGGTAATTTGACGAAGATAAAATGGATTTTTTGGAGGGAATTTAATGTGGGTGTGGATGTTTCAAAATAAGGAGAGAATGATTCATTTGGAGGGGAAGGGGTGGGAGGAGAGGAGAGGAAAAGGTCTTGATAATGTGACTTTTATTGAAACGAATTGAAATGGAGGGATATTAAATGGATGTAGGATTATTGCATTTGTATTTGTGGGTGAGGAAAGATGTTGTCTTTGTTTTTAAGCTTATAGCGTTATTAAAGCGTATTGGTTCTTTGGGATGGTTTGTAAATAATAAAGTTGAGTAATAGTATTAATAATAATGAAAATTGTTACACTCTGTTAGGTGCTTCGTGTCCTGTACATGACACCATTATGTGGGAGTTTCCAATTTTATTAAATTATTTGTGGAAATTCTTTCTACTGTGAAAATGTTTTCTCGGAAAAAGATAAAATCATTCATATAAAATTGTGTCGGCCTTGATTAAATGCTGATTTGACGGATGCATACACGTTGGAAATTTTTTTTGGAGGTGTTAACACTAACAGATAGGAAACAGACGCATAGATTGTAAATTTTTATATATGAATGTCTGCATTTCCATACACAAGAAAAAATTTTATTGGGATTCATTTTTACAGGCATTTGTACAGGCTTCGTTGGAATAATTCATCATTTGAGAAGCTTAGAATCAAACTGGAATAAGTCCAAAATTTTGGAAAATATTTTTTTCAAAAAATGTTATTGTTATGGGAGGACTTTCCACCTTATGAACCATATGGCTGATATGTGCCTCTAGCATGATGTAATAGGCCCGGTAAGATCCGTTTCAAACTTAAACTGGGACCAGTCCACTTTTGTTTCAGAATCAAAATGGAATAAGCCCATTTGTATTTTAATGCTAAATTTGACATTTCAGTTCCAAAATGGAACAAGTCCAGAATTTTTAAAACTTTGTATTCTTATAACATGGTATGGGGTGATGTAGGGTTTCCGAAAATTTCCCTACCATTGTACATAACATGGAAGTATTTTTTACAATCGCCACATGTGGCACCTGCATCATGAAAGAAATGAATGAAGGTCCTGCGGTTAGCTTGCGCGATTTTGAAAACGTTTTTCCCTTTATTTGCGCCTGATCAGCCAGGTGATTTAGAATTGGCTTCTCAAGTTAGAGAGCGCGCTGGCATGGGCAATTTAATGAGGGAACTTGTTATTCGGAAAGGATGGTTAGAATCGTGGGCCATCTTTCGAGCAGTTGATTTGAAAGACTTTCAAGATTTTCCACTGTTAACCATGGAAAAATTTCGTCAAATAGCCATGAGAAGTTATCAAATTCCATTAGTCCGTGCTTACACAGCGCTACACATTCAAGAAGATAAATTCAAATTCAAAGCAATTTAAACATTCTTTTAAATAAGCTTCATTATATTGGTGTTTGAAATATAATACCCTATTTTTCATTAGTTGCATCAAGTAATGCCAAATGTCGCGTACAAATGGAATCACGTAGGTCCAATATTATACACACGCTGTGGATTAAGTATTGACCTTACGGCAACGGACCGGGAAGCAATGAAGGGTGGATTTGTAGATGCCAAGCAGGTAGGAACTTGTGCGCACATTATGGCTGTACTTTGTTACTTTGGTGTTAGCCGGCATAACAGAAACTTCGATGTTGGAAAAAATCTTTTGGAAGCTAGGTACTTCAGATAATTCACTTCGTTTTCCATTTTCTTTACTTTCAAAACTGGGTAACTATTCTTCAAATGGTTGTTTAACCGAATTAAATGGAAATAGGTTTCCGGCAGTTCGTGACTCTAATTTACCGGGTGTGAATGACGGTGTTAATACACCAGTGAATGACCCGGCTATTCAAAGTCTTAATGGGGTCGTAGCTAATGATGAAGTTGCTGAGGAGCAAGAAATCTTTGACGCCTTGACGCACATTTTTATAACGTTTCGCCAGACGGAGAACTATATATACTTCCATATCTAGAATAATAATAATTTCTGACATCTATCAATGCTTATTTAACTGCTTTGTGATAAATAGCATGGCGGTCTCGACACATGAGTAAATCTCACTGCTTTTCTACTCTTCATAGAATTTTCCGTTGTTTTTTTGTTTATAAAACACGTTATCTAGCAAATTATTATACAGCTGATTACACTAAAATTAACATACATTCATTGATGCAGTTTTATCTACAATAGCTCGAACATTTTAGTTCACTCTTAATAGTAAAATGCGATGTTAAACTCTTAAATTGGATTGTGATTTGATTCAATTCTGATAAAATATGAATACATATTAAAATAACCTTAAATGACTTCATCACTCGTCCTCATTTCATTCAATTCAAAACCATCCACTGAAAAATTAAAAATTAATAACTGATACACTAGGTAAGTCTTTAACTTGAATCAAAACAAACTTATCTAATTGCACTTTGGGAAGTACGAGTTCCTGGGGTTTGTTTTGCTTTGAGTATTTATTCGGTTAGATAACAGTTGTTATTTTGTTTATTTAAATTCCTAATAACTATTTGTGGACAATACACTCAATTTAGTAAATTATACATTCACACTTTTGAGTAGCCTTGAGAATATTTATAATTTTAAAAAAACTATTAAAAGCACAAGTATAAAAATAAGACGAATGTTTCACGATCGTTTAACACATTTTATAAGAGATCCAATTACAACCGAAATATTCCGTTTTGTCGCAAAATAATAAGAATCACAATTACCCGTATTAGACTCTTTCAGGTAGGAAAATAAGAAGTGGAATGTGAGAGAAAGACTTTATTGACACTGCTTTTCACTAAAAGTAGCCATTTCAGACTCAGTATTCTGTTATTTTTTGTATGTTTTTTAGTGTGTTTTATAAAGGTGATTATTACAAATTAAAGCACTGTTCTTCAAGACCAATGATACCACCTCTTCTATAACAGTCATTGGTAATTGAAATTTTCTCAGGAATGTTACAAAAAAAATAATTGTAAAAAATAATGTTAAAAAAAATAATTGGATTGATAGTACATACCAAGAACCCAATGTTACTATCATTCTTCCTATAATACGGTTGGTTGGTGGATGCAAAATAACTCGGTAGAGTTGACGTCAAACAGCTGGTTTAGTGGCCTAAGAGCTGCTTATTTGATGAAAATTTTTAATTTGTCTGATGTCGACGGAACGACAAATTATGTAATTACGAAAACTAGGGGATGGCGGCGGGTATAGGTTCTTGTTTTTTCAGGTTATCTGGATCGTGTGACTGAATGATTTTTGTCGTGAAAGTAATACTCGAAGAAGATGGGGTTGAATCCTTTCAGGTAATTTTTCAGCTATTTAAATTAAATTTTAATTTGCATTGTTTTTAGTTAGAAATTGTGTATACATTGCTCGGTTATGAATAAAATGCCGCAGTGTGAATACATTGTCTTCAACAATAATAATGGATACGGGATACATCTCAGCCTCTAGACCTGCATTTTTAATGGAACCTGCGGTTGTTATTGTAAGTAGTTTACACGAAATTTCATCATGTAATTTGAAAAGTATTTTATTGGAAGCTGAAGTATTTTATTCAATGAAACCTACAGTGGCTCAACGGAATTGAATGTTTTATGCAATCCGCATTAGCCTCATGCTACAAGTAACGATAACAACGTTAACTTAGGTCAGGAAATCAGATTTAGCTAAAGGGCCACCCTACTTGGACTGTAGAATAGAACAGGGCAACTCAAGCTGTTCCTCTTTTTCTGCTAATTTCGTTACCACGGATACTGCGAAGATGCGTTAAACAATCCGACGATCCTGAAAGTAACTACTTGGGTTTTTTGAAGAAAAGACAAAGGCCGACCATAGACATACAGCAATAAAACGTAGTATTTATTATCATCGAATATATTATGATTAATAAAAAACGTCATCCAAAACACACGCCTAATATAAGTGAATGAATATTCCAATTACGTACTATGATTTACCATCATCTTCAAAGAATTCCATAGAATAAATTATAAGTACTGCAGCTTACAACACAATAATACAGTTTTGATTAACACTGTAGCTTACATTCAAATGCAGCAGTTTCAATTAAATTAAGTTTCCACTATAACTCCAATTACCAGTATAATGCTGCAGTTTCTACTAAAATGCTGCAGTCTCCAATAAATTATAACAGTCTCCCCTAAAATGCTATAATTTCCAATTAAATACTGTAGTCTCACTAAATTCTGTAGTCTGTACTAAAATGCTGCAATTTCCAATACAATGCTACAGTTTCTACTAAAATGCTAGTTTCACAATAAATCTGTATTTCTACTAAAATGATGCAGTTCCAAAAAAATTTCCAAAATTTTAGACTTATTCCAGTTTGATTCTAAGCTTCTCATTTGTCTTCACCTAATGAAGAAAACCCTTGAAACGGATTCTCTTAACTTTTGATCCATATATAAGAACTTAAAAGATTTTAAAAAAATTACATGTTCGTGTACTTAATACAAAATTCATAATGTCTCAATGTATTTTCTCACGTCATTCTAAATTTTAGTATATAGATCAAGTGAAACTTCAGATTTCAGCTCCCATTCATAATCATTAGTCCTGAGCCTTCAGCCCAGGCTTAGCAATAAAGTTGCGTGGAATACTTGCTTACTTACTTAGTTGAGAGTAAATTAAATCTGCGGGTGAAATTATCATGAATTTTTGAAATAGTAAAAAATATTTTGAAATTGTAATGAACAATAAATAGAATACGTAAAGAAATAATCAAAGTAAATTGTATTGCATTGTAGGGGATGTAAAAAAAAAGTGCGTGAAATTCCTCTATTCCACTCAAGCTTGTTAGATTGAGTTGAGTGGTTCTCAATTGAATTCACGTCGGGATAACGGCTTGTGATTGGATCGATTTTTCTCCTCTATAGCACACACACACACACACATACACAGAGCCTTAAAAGCATGTTCATACAAATAATAATAAAGTTTGAGAAATTTGATTAAACTTAAAATTTCTTTACGAGCTTTTTCTCCTTCCACACAGCACAGGTACAAAAATCCCATCAAAAATATTATGTGTGTGAGGTAGAGCCGAGAGAGAAAAGAGTGCTGAGGTGACTCCAGTCCGAAAAGCCCATTCATGCTCACTCCTCTGCCTATACTATTTACTATATCCTGTCCCTTCAAAATGTATATAGCTCCGCATAGGTCGGGAAAGATATTTTTGTGACAAACAGGTGCGAGTTCAAATGAGTTCCCTCCGCTGACCTGTTTCCATTTCCCAGCAAATAACACAATAATAATTTATACTACTACACCAAGAAACTCCCTCCTCTTTATGAGAACAAAATATTTTTAATCAACTGAAGCCCTACAATTGCGTATGGTAAATAATTTGTGGAATTATTGTTTTACTACACATCAAAATCAAACCAGAGATCTAACATTTAATCATGTTCAAATAATTATTTTGTTTTTGTAGAGGGATTAACCCAGAAATCTCTGATTGTGCTTGAATGACTTTTAACTCAACGTTCATATATTTACGGCGTAAAAACAAAGAAGTAATTTTTTATCTAAAAGTGCTATAGGGATAAAAGGAGGAAAAGTTCTTTGACATTGAATTACGGTTGACTTAGCTGATTAATTATTTTAACTATTTATATATGTACATACATTACAGAGAGTTGAGCCTGTCCAGAGAGATAAAAAGTCTTTAAAGTTCAAAGTCAAAGAGGATTTTTTAATTACAATTGAAACGCTCCAAAACAGATGATTAATAAAGTTTGATGGGAGGAAGTTTTGTGGGAAGGGAAGGAAACCCCTTGAAAATATATGGGATTAGTGGATGACTGGGTGAAAGTTGAGAGGAGGAGGAGTGGGAGCATAAAATGTGACCTGCATTATTAAAAAATGGCTAACCATAAAGAGAAAAGAGAGATTTCCTTGTCTCTCTCTGTGTACAATTAAATAATGAGCTAAACTTTTAGAAATTTTTTAATGGTTTATAACCCTTTGTGCACTTGAGCCCAACCAAAAGCCAATGATGGGAGTCCTCTTTTTTTAATCAACAAATTATATGGAAATCTCTGATATTTTTAATTACAAGCAGTTTCATTTGCAGTCAGAGTATGGGTCAGTGTAAATTGTACATATACGTGCATATATACGTATATGGCAAAAGAAATGGGAAAAAATTCTTGTCAAAAGTAATCATAATTAATATTTGATTCCATGTTTGTAGAATGCCACTCTTTATATTTGAATTGGTCTGAGTGAGAGGAGGGTTTGAGTGGGGGCAGAGAGATGAAGCAGAAAATCCCTTTGAGCTTCTTTTCATGTCAATGGCTCTTTATCTGGTTGGGAGAGCAATTATTGTTTTATTATTTTATTATGAATTTTGAAAATTCTTTATATTTACAATCCCTTCTATTTGTTCATGTATGTACGTAGGAAGGAAGGAAATGACAGATCTTTTAAAAGTGAGTCCTTTCCCACGACATCAAGTATTATTTACTTAATATTTCATTACCATAACACTATAGTATGTGTACAAACTGGGGAAAATAAATATTTCACCTTTTCCACAGACAGACCACAATGAGGCCTTGAGTAAGGTCGGTCCCCGCTTTCCCTCCTTTTACAAATGACAATAGTAATTATTTGAGAAATTCCATCAAAATTGATCCTTTCATTCTTCATTGTCTCTTTCCTGTCTCAAATCCACAACTAATTATATACATACATTTAAGATGATAAGAAACAATGATTTTCCTTAGAAATAATGGGAAGACAATGGGATCCCCTACCAAATCCCCATGGTTTCCTTGTCTACAGGGGTGAGAAAAGCCAGGAAGAAGAAAAGCTGAATGTTTCGAGTAATAAATTAAAATCATAAAATACCTCAACTTTAGACAATCGTCCCTTCTTGGGATGTGACCAGGAGTTTTTTAAGTATGTGTATTTAATTATTATGAAGGAATTCCTATAGGAGTTTCCAAGTAGTACTGGCCACTTTTTGTATGTGCTATTCTTTAGCCCAGAGTGACATTATAAAAAGCATAGGTAATTAAATTAGTCCTTTTAATTTTCCAAGGACACGTTTTTTCCTGTTACATTTACTCTGTGTCTGACCTTCTCAACAGTATTTTTAATTATTAAATTTGGAGTAAATAATATATGAAATTGCATATAAGGCAAATATGGGAAAATACTGTATGAAATATGGCATTTATTCACATAATGTATTATATACTCCCTAGAAAAATGTTAAAAGTTGAGAACAAAATAGAGTCGGACCTTATACTTAATATGAGTAATAATAATTGTCCTTGTTTGCGTATATGAACGCGGCTCTGGGTAAAATGGCGTGAGGTGTACGCAAATGTAATGGTACATGTTGAAGTTTGTTTCTCTCAGGAGATTACTCTATGTTATCTCCTGTCTGGAAGTGACAAAATGGAAAAGTCACCTGGGTACGTTATAATAGCATATTCCCTTGTAGTATAGTAGGACAAAAGTAATGGGAAAACAGAGACATTTCTTCCCCCAACTCTGTTTAAGATGATGATATCATCCATTTTTGTGACATTTCAAATTTAAAAATGTGGTGGGGTTCCATGGGAAGGAGCTACACACAAGAGACCTTGTCCCTACTTTCCAGGGGGTATATATACAAATGCTATTTGTATTTAGGTCTTGAACGGTAAATGCAGTCTTATGGAACATTTCCTCTCATATGTAAAATGTATTCAAGTAAAGGGAAGGAATTTCCTTTCCGCATCCATGTCCTGTAGTCCTTCTTTAACCACAATCTTGTGGATCCAAATGTAGCCATTCAATTTGAGTGGATATGTCCATACTGTAGTATAGAGGAATTTGAGAGTATGCCTCCAAGGAAATTATACTATACATAATGGTGAAATTAGGCCTAGGAAATTAAGGGTTTGATTTTAAATTTGAAAGCTCGGACTTTAATTAATTGGGATTTTAATTTGTGTTCAAGTATGCATGAAATCAGAGAGAGAGAGATGTGACGTCAGAAAGGATATAGGCCATGAGACGATGCTATAGCATAATAAAAGGAGCACTTGGGGCTGAAAGGGAAAGTAGTACAATGTAAAGGGAAAGCACTGTCCAAATATTATGCACTTTCACCCTCCACACATCCAGCCTTGCTTGTATTCCAGAGAAAGCAAAATGTTGTTTTGTGTGTGTGTGTGTGTGTGTGTGTGTGTGTGTGTGTGTGTGTGTGTGGGAAATGTAATGGTATTTTCTAAGGCCCAGTCGAGTGGATCATGAATTTGGTTGTAATGGCTAATGGACTCAAAGTATTATAATTTTTATGTCACAATTGGTTGAATTTAGTGTGGGGAAAGTGCAGTTGTTCCTTTCTATAGGATCATCCCGCCTCCTCATTTGTCTTTATGAACCTCTGGAATATAATCGAGGCCAAACAAGAAGGCTATTTTTCCTCCCTGTATTTTTATATTTTTGGAGCAATCATGACTTTGTATGTGTAATAATGTGAATATAGTGTATATAAATACAATCAAAGGGACAAGATTCCCATGGAGATGGTTTCAGTATGTAGATAACATGTAATATTATAGATACGTATATTTGGGACACAGAGGAAGAAGAAAAATTTCAACGATTTTTGATTTCCTTTCTCCAAAAAAAAATGTCTACATGTCTATATCAATCTGCTACTCTGCCTTAAAGTTCTTTTCTAGAGCAACTATTTCATCACATGTACATTTCTGTTCATATAATATTACATTGGTGGAGGGACCACTTGAAGAAGAAAAAAAATGAAAAAAATTCAATGAGATAAACCAAGTCGGATGCTTTTGGATCCGAGACAACCCTATGAACTTATCATCCACTCAAATCTATTACAGTTCTTTTACTTGTCAAGAAGATACCGTTTGGGAGGAAAGTGTTTCCCACGAGGGTTGGGAAAAAACACGATTCAAGTGTCAAGTGCATTCATATACGGAGTAGCCTTTCTCTCTCTCTCTTTTCCCTTAGCGTATAGTATTTGAAAATAAAAAAAGGACAAGTATTGCTATATAATCCTATTCTATATAAGCCTTTCTTCATAAACATATCTGTATATGTTAGGGAAATACATATAATATTGAAGACATATGAGGACTTTAGAATCAAACTGGAATAAGTCCACTTGAGTAAATTTCACAGGAACCCCCAAAAACGGTCATTTCTTTCATGACTGGGGTACTCCACATGTGATGATTGTAAAAAATACTTCCATGTTATGTACAATGGTAGGGGAATTTTGGGAAATCCTACATCACCCCATACCATGTTATAAGAATACAAAGTTTTAAAAATTCTGGACTTGTTCCATTTTGGAACTGAACTGTCAAGTTTAGCATTCAAATACAAATGGACTTATTCCATATTGATCCTGAAACAAAAATGGACTGGTCCCAGTTTAACTTTGAAACGGATCTTACCGGGCCTATTACAGCATGATAGAGGCACATATCAGCCATATATGGTTCATAAGGTGGAAAGTCCTCCCATAACACTAACATTTTTTGAAAAAAAAAGATTTTCCAAAATCATGGACTTATTCCAGTTTGATTCTAAGCTTCTCATATGTAGGTAAATGAATGGAAGTCAACAACTCATCTTACTTACAAGCTTTCATCTCTACTTATAATATAATATGTAATTATAGTTGATTGAAATCAAAATTCACAGTATAATGTCACTTTAAAGTGTTACTGGAGGGAGACCAGTCTATACATGTACTGATGGGGAAATGACACTATAAGAAAGTCGAACTAAACTAAACTAAACTAAAAATCTCCTTTTTTCAGTGAGTCTGGACGAAGAAAAAAAGACCAGGGGAAAAGGAACGGTTGAGAGTAAGTGGTTTTTGAACAACTTTGACGGAGTAACTCATGGATGAAAATATCATTTTTTTCACAATCTATATGTCGTACATAAAATACTTGCCCCGATGAATATATCCATCCATGGCTTTATACATGTTCATCTAAAACGTGATTTTGTGTGTCCAAAAACTGTCCACAACTTGACACATTTTCCCCTAATATGAAGAATATCCGAGAAATGGCTTATATTCTATATGGTAAAACCTTTTAAGCTTGAGAATAAAATTAAATTTATACAAAAGAAAAGGGGGATACTGGGAAGGATGAGGAAGAATAAAAGAGAGGAGCGAGAAACTAAGGGAAATTTAATTTCCAATCATTTCCATCCTGAAATCCCTTCAATTTCCCACACACTTACATACAAACCCACCCCCTCAAAATTCAAAACCACTGGATTTTGGTAAAATGGGTAAGAGAGGGAAAGTTAATAGAAAGTTTTTTTCAATGTTGTCTCAATAAATGTGACTTGACTCAAGATTAAGCTCCTCCCTAGGATTTGTACATATTGAAACTCCTCTCATAGATTTATGAAGGAAAAGGTACTTTTTAAAATAAAAAAGATTTTTCCTCTTTCATCTCACATCTTCACTTTCATCCCTACTTTAACATCGTAAAAGGTAATGCTATATATATATATATAACTTTTATTTCCAGGAGGAGCGGAATTGGCTCAACCTTCTAGTACCATTCTTTGATATTTACTTTAACCTTAGGATAAATTTCTAGCATAATGGACACGAGTTTTCATATGGTAGGAAACATAGGGAGAAGGTCACTAATTCATTTGACTTTCACTTATTCTTCAGGTGACGTACATACATGAAAGGAGGAGCTAGCCAATTTACAATCAGGACCCTTCTCTTTTCTCAATAACATGAATAGTTTTTTTTTCTAAACACTTTTTTAGTACCCCGTGTTTTTTTCTCATGTATTCTTTTTTTGGGGTAATTTAGAGTAACAAGAGTTTTGCTATATCTTTACATCCTTCAGAGTGACATTGAGAGGTGACTATGTAAAATGATAGGGTAAGATGTGGGTGAAGGGCTGAAATAATTCTGACGTGAATGTTATGTATAAAAGCTAAAGCTTCTATAGTTACGTGATGTGCTAAAAAGTAATACATGGAAAAGATAGAGCTAAGTGGTCAACTTTGAGTTTTCCCACTAGTACCACCAACAAGTTTTCTCCTCCTCATCTGTACTACTGTAAAAGATGTGCTGCTATTCAATTGGACCACAATCTAATGTGTATCTAATGGGAATTTAACCTGAGGATAAATATAGTAACAAATAGGCATTTGATTACACCGCAGCTCCCCTTGAGCCTCTTCTTACCTTGACGTGTGGAGATACTTTGAATGAAAATCAAGGTCTATATTTTAGCTCGTATAAGAAGAGAAAGTAAGGACTTTCACCACAAGATACCTTGAGGGTGAGTTTGAAAGCAATAGCTCTATGGTTATTATGTAAAACGTGAGTAACACATCTCATGTAAAAGACTTGAGAAGAATGGAGATACAGTCAAAGTTGATACTCTGAGAGAGAGAGCCATTAGAAACATGAACTGGTAATATGAACGGATGGATAATAGCTGAGACCACACAGAGCTTACTCGGAAGCGTCAACCACGTCTTTTTTGATTCTCCTCATAATTCTACATTGTAGTACATCACATGAAATACTAGAACTTTAGATTCTTCCGGACAGGTAAGTCTTTCTTTGTAGGAGATAAATGTACATATATGTGTCTCCAAAATATAATTCTTCCTTTAAGAGGAGTCTATCTTCAGACAAAGTCTTGGATCTGACGAAGTTACAGAGAGTGGAGGACTGATTAAAAATAATGGTTACTCAAGAAACTTGTATTTATACGTGCGTAGTACATTGAAAGAGAAATTTCCCTGTTTTTTTTTATATTTATATTTTTTAGAAATTTTGTCTTCTTCATATTAAAACCTTCTCAATATAGTTAATGTATGTACATATTAGAGGAAGAACGTTGTGGGGTTGAAGGTAATAATAATAAGGAAAGAGGAGCTCTTTTTTATTCATTCTGTATCCGCTATAATGTAATGATAGAGGGAATGGTAAGAATGTAAAAAATATTGTTTTTTTTTTGTGGGAAATTAAATTCAAGGGAGAAAAAGAAAAGCCAATTGAAAAAATATTGTTGAGATTTGTGCAATTAATATGTTGAAAAATTCTGGAAGCTAAAAAAGAGGGGTTGTGGCAAAATGTTCTGGGAACAATTCAATGCAGAAGTTTCATTGTGTCTTGGACTTGCTTTTGGTAGTTTTGTTAGAAACATTTTAGATTGGGTTTTTTTTTGTGTAGGGTGAAAAAACTGTGTGTGTCTGTGTGTGTGTGTGTGTGAGTAGCTATAAAAGAGTGAAAAAGTAGGTATATTGATTTTTCTGTTTTTTTTCTCTCTTTTATATATTTACCAGGTAATATTTGCTAAGAATATATTGGAAAGAGAGAAGATTGAATTTTAGTCTTGTTGCGGGTATATTCTCTAGTGAAAAATATTATTTTTTTTTGATGGATAAAAAATGTGGAGGAGCATATGTGAATTAATATTTACCTGCTGCTGCTGCTTTTCCTCCTCTTACATTTAATTTTTCATTTGTAGATGATTTTATGGGAGAAAATTGGATAGAACTTGTGTGGAATTATTATATTTTGGAGAAGGAGGGAATCTTTTTAATACTGGGACCACCAGTTGGGCTATTAATTTGCAACTTTTGGAGGGTGGGGGGGGAGGAGGAATAGGAATATAGGACCCTGCTTTATAGTATTTCTCGTTTGAATTTTCCTCTTTTTGTAAATTAAGGGATTTCTATAACAAGGTTATTGGGAAAAGCTATTAGCTGGGTAAATATTGTTGTTAGATTGGGAAGGATATATGTATATGTGTAAGGAAGCAGAGCAAGTGTTTCTATTCACTTGATTAATTTTCCCTTTTAAGTCTTTTTTGTACACTATCTTGGAGAGTATAGTAGTGCTCTTTAAATAAAAACTCTTTGAAGTTTTTCATATGATATGGAGCTCCTTGATGTAAGATACTTTTAGTGGAGGTTTTTGTATGAACATTTTATATGACTACTTTTCCTATGAAAATCTTTTTGATTGATATGATGGCATAGGTTGGAAATTAATTAGAGATAAAAAAATGTCTACCTTTGGTTTGCCAACTCCGCAATAATTAATAATTGTTAGAGCACATAAAAAACTCTCAAAGTAAGCAAAGAAGATGATAAAAGTGACGTAAAATGATACTTTTTTTTAATACAGGGAAGAGATGGAAGGTAAATTGGAGGAAATGGTAAATTATTATTTTCAGATGAATTTATTATTATTTTGTTTGACCTCCAAGCTCGTTAATTATTATTGAAGTTTAGACGGAAATTGTTTTTTTGGGAAACCTATAAAGCAGGAAATAAGGACGTCATAAAATTATTAATTATTACAGCTCAATATGATTTGGAGTGAAATAAAAGTACATATCAAATGCCATGGGAGGAACTTGTATAAAAATTATTTCTAGTGTAAAAATACATTTAGAGGTTAAAAAACTACACCACTTACACTACAATGCTATTATGTATTTTAAAGGTAGAATATAAAAGTAAGAAATAGAAACTGGACCATTGGTAAAACTCCCAGGACATGACAATTTTTGGGCCTCTGACCCATCGAGGAAATTGTTAGGTATAACAATTGTGAATAATTACATATACGCACAAAGGGAAAAAGACAAGGAGAAATGTATCTAAATTGTTGTCAATTTCTCCCTTGCAATTGATTTAATGGACTTGGCTAAACATTAGAGGAAATTAGATTGACTCCTCCAAGGAATTAAGACCAGATGGAAGCTATTTATGCTGAATGTTATTATTGTGAGGGAGAAACTTTAGGGTTATTCTTGTTTTTTTTAGTTATTACTACACCTACACAATACACACACACACACACTATACTCTGCAAACATGCTGAACATCTCCTCAATAACCATGCCTTTAATAATTGAAGCACAGAAATTGAACTTGTCCATGTGCTTTCTTTCTGGGTCTGGTAACTATGTATAGTGAAGGACATGAGCTGGACAAATATAGTGGAAGGATATTGTCGTGAGGGAAATATAAAAACTAGTGTTGTTGTTATAGGAGTAAGTAAGTAAATACAATACATAGTAAGCCAAACGAAAAAAAAAGTATGAGCTTTGAGTTCTACTCTCCTATGATATGTACACATGTATGTACGTCTGCCTTTATGGATTTACCCAGTTACATGAACTATCACTTATCTCCATCCCTTTATTGTAGAGTTGACTATACTTGCATTGTATTCTATTGCCCCATTAAGATCCTAACTCCCACATTTTATTTCCTTCCACTCCATCCTTCATAATTACATTATAATATTTGTTTACTATAGGGAATCTGTTTTTAGACCAGAAGAACCAGATGAACCACAGTGGAAGTAGAAAGTATCAATGCTTTACTATAATGAGTTGGTATAGTTGGACAGATTGTGTTTTTCTACTCACCTACTCATTCCCATATTTTTGTCATTTTCATAATAATGAGGCGCATCCATTGCTTCTTCGTCAACCTGCCTGTAGTGGAACCTTCAAATTATTTCCTGTGCTTGTTATCTACAGTAGATTCCCTATATAGTGGTTTACCCTAAGATGGCATTTCCTACTACTGTGGCAGACTAAAATCCTCCCCGGAGATTCCCCATGCTTAAGGTATACGCTATACAGTGGGAGGGTTTTTTGAAAAATCTCCGTATAGTGGTAGAATTTTGACGAATTTTGGGTTTTTTAACGTCATTTTCCCTCGTTTTAAACACAAAATTCCATATTTTTAGTGGAGAAACCAAGGTTATAGAGTAAGAAGAAGGTTCGGCGGATTCAAGAGAGGGATCGGCTTGCCACGTTGGTGACGTCAGCCAAGTAACAAACATAGCACTCCCCCTTGCAGATACATTGTTGTGTGTATACTTAGAT
>JAQFXU010000581.1:0-47138 GCA_034693705.1 Spatulosminthurus flaviceps | reverse complement strand
AAAAATTTTGTGGACGAAAATATTTTGGATGAAAAATTTTGTGGACGAAAATATTTTGGATGAAAAATTTTGTGGATAAAAATATTTTGGACGAAAAGTTTCGTCCAAAATCTACTGGACGAAAACGTCTCTGGACGAATTATCCTAGACCCCAATTTTCACAGCGAAGGCGCAGGGGTCTTATGTACATGGTCATGACATTAGAAATCAATGAATAATGTAAATCGGTAAAAGTGTGGAGCCTAAAACTCAAGTCACTTACTTTTTGACGGCGGGACTTCTTTCGAAAATGTAACCGAATATCAAATGCGTCGGCATTTCCTTCGTCAGGGTTCATAGTTGAGCAATAGGTTTCACTCAAGCATTTCATATTTTCAGGGCAAGTATCGACCACCACATTTTTGCTACCTGCTATCGGAGAAAAAAATGTAATTTCATCATCCATTTCCATTACTCCTTCCGTAATACCCATTTCATAATTCTCAGTAGTCACATCCAGAGGAGGTGGTAGAATAAGTCTCAACCTATCCTCCGGTGAGAGTGAAGGAGTTTGAAAATGCTGTGAGGGAATTTCAATTCTCTCTCCATTTTCGCTGATTAAGTAGTTACGGGGTGAGTCTGTTCCATGAAAGAAAGGATAAAGGTGGCTTTTGCTTCGATCTTCATTTTTCGTAGGTGCTTGAGTAGGAATGATGGATGCAACAGGAACTTCTGTTGAGGTTGAGGCTGTAGTCGCTGGGGTTGGTTCTTGAATAGAACTTTGTACTGGTAAAATTTCGACAGAAGGGATTATGGTTTGAGCAACTGGAATTTCTGTAGATGGAGTAGTTACTGGAAGAGGCGGAGGACCCATAATTGTAGAAACATCATTCACGGTTGCATCAGTGTCATTAAGAAGAATTTGAGGTGGACTTGCGGTAGTAGCAGTTCTTGCATTGAAAGGAGAGCTAGCGTTTTGAACATTAGCGACCACCGAACTTCCCTTATAAACAGTTTCCAAATCAATAATAAGTTGATTGTGTATCTTGTCTTTCTTGGCAGGTGAAACTTTGCGGGGCTTGAGGGAATCCAGTTGTAAAGGTGCACTGGTTGTTGCTTTTGTAGAAAGAGGTAAATCTGGCTCGGAGGTAGGTGGAAATAAAAATTCTATCTTCGGCGTTGTTCGACCTTTCAAAGTTTGAGGATTAGGTCTGTCTTCAACTTGCAAAGGCACATCCGTTATTTTAATTCGACTTGTTCTGTTTGTCTCGTTATCTTCATTTTCGACAGTTTTATTTAAATTTAACGAGAGATTTGGCCTTTCATTTACGGTTATTAAATCACCGTCAAATATTTCTTGAGAGCCGCCAGACGCTGTTTTGAAGTTTGATGACAGATTACTCTGTGAAGATCCATGATTTACCCGGTGAATATCTTTGCTATGGGGATGACCGCCTATTCGGGAAACCAATTTGATCCTAATCCTTTTACCCCTTTTGACTGCTGGCCGGACCGTCGTGGTATTTTCTGACTCTTCGACAGATTGCATTTTTTCAGTGGCTGTTTCGTTGACAGTAGGTTCTGGCAATTCAAAGGATGTAAATCTTAAGGTCTCCTCTTGAAGTTGCTGGTTAGTAGCTGCATCAATTGTTTCTTGTGTTGGAAGACTTTGGTCAATATCAACGGTGTCCAGAGATACATTGTCGCTGGTGTATCTATTTGTAGTATCGACTTCACTTTCTCGGTAGACATTTGGCACAGGTACAGCCTCATTTATCTTGGAAACTTCTGCAAGGTCCAGTTGTGAAGCAGCTAGTAACAGGTTTTCACCGAGCAAATCTTGCTGACTCGGACAGCAAATATATTGTTGGCCATCCATGTATTCCTTGCAATTCTGCGGGTGAAGCGATATAAAAATATTACATTGCATTGGCGTCTTACGAAATCCTTGTAATGGTATTAATTTCTTTGTTCTCATTCATCAAGGTTCTATAACGTGTAATATTAGACAATGCTTGTAAAAAAGTTTCAGACCTGGAACAAAGTTTCGCTGAGTTTCGAACTATTAGTTTCTGTGTCACATCTGCTTGACTCAATGCAATCCTCATTAAGTTGACAAACGACGCCTGTTGTACCATTAGATGATTCTTGTCTTTCTGGAAATAAAAGATTATTGGAACCATGAAGGGCTTAATGATCCAGAAAAAATTTCATGATTGCTGATTGCTGATAGATTAGATAGATGGCTTGCAGGACGGCGATGAATGTTGATTTGAAGAATAATAAATTATTGGCAAATTAAAATTGGCGATATTAATTAGCCCTCAACCGCCCTCAAGTAACGAACTGGTAATTAGGGAAACAAGGTTACTGTTATTTTGATTTTTACAAAACCCCATTTGAATGCATTGGGTAGATTTAGGTCCATTCCTAGCTATAATAATATGTTACATCGTATAGAAAAGTCAGGTTTTAGACGCTTTTAATGATTCGTCAAGTTTACAAGTTTAAAATTCTTCCAGGTGCAGGCTTGTACATGTAGTATAGAATTTAACGATTTACGACGCTAACAATAAGGTAAAACAGATACCAGTTTCGTGATTTTTAACTTGTAAAGCCATAAAAGCGATGTTTTTAATTGGCCATGTTAGATTTTTCCAAAGCATTTGTTATATTGTTGTACGAAACAATGTAGGATTAGTTCAAGCACAATATTTATAAAGAAAGAATAAAGTTTTTAGGGCGATTACATTAGTGGAAAAAATTGGAATATCACTTTGTTTTATTGTGATATCATAATTTTTGCAAAATACTCGTGAATAATTTTTCATATATGGCTCACGTCTTGTAAATTGATATAATGGCCTAGTATTTTTGAATCTTTTGCTTTGATTTTTTTCTTCTTTGGCATAATACCGATTGTTAATGGTTTATGAATGAGAGACGCTGTTGTAACAAAACAAAAACGATTTATTCAAGTAGTCTACATATATCCTGGATTACTCTATTTAACCCCAAAAATATTTCTGAATGACAGTAACCCTCTTCTGCGACAACGGCAGGAATTATTTGGAAAAAATTCACTTGTATGCATACACATTTAAATGGTTAAATGTACCTTATCAATTATAAACATTTTCAACGTTTGCGCACTTCATGTATGCACGTCATATGTACTGCAAGTTTACATAGTGCTTAATTTGTATTTACAACATGCGGGTTAGATTTTTATGCAGTCCCTACCCCACTATGGCATACATAATATATGACAGCAACATGTTCTATAGTTACATTAGTTGGAAACTTTAGTGATGACATGGAAAAATATCACTGTAGATTTTGGAATGAGTTCAAGGCACTTGTCTGACATTTGATCGACCGGTCGACGCATCCCATAAAATCAACGAGTAAACATTATCCTTGTAAGCAAAACACGGCATAATATACAAGAACGTAATTACAAGTTTTATTAGTTTTTTATTACTTACAATAATAGCCAGAAAATGGTCAAAGATGTCAAAATTGGAAGTAAATTAAACCACTACATTTGTTTGCTGTAAATAGCATCACTTAAGCTTTACAATCAGGTACAAACAACCGAGATCATCCTTGTGCTATGCAGGCAAAAAATAAAATGGAAAAGTGGAAATGAAATATGTACATATCAGTATTCAGCACATACAGCTTTTTTTGTCTTCCAGTTAGTCGTAGGGGCGGCCAGACCATAAATTCTTATGCTTGTACGTTGTAAGTAGATTTGAAAGCAGAAATTACACAACATCATGCATCATTCTCATTTATTATTGAGTTTTTAATATATTTTTAATGTTTCGAGAAAATAACATCCATGCTATGCCTTGATACTTATACAAGAGTAAACAAACATGAATACTAAAATAAAGGGCTAATCACGACGAGTTCTTTCTGTGGCAGATACACTCTGGTGGCCTATTATCATTCATCCACCAATTACCAGCTCCGGGAAACCATCTCAAAAGTATGTACAAGTATATATAGGAGCCTCGTTATAAACAAAGTGGGGTTAAATATAATACTGTTTTTAGACAAGATTCGATCAATGTTTTCTCCACGTTAATACAATGTTCTGTGCTTTCCCAATAAATTCGCATATTGCATTTTATCAAGCGTTAACAACACAGCTTATCACCATGTTAGTAAAGGAGTTAGCTCGCAGAAGTTTTCTTTCTTAAATAAGGTAATATCCATTTAGAGAGTTTCCGTTTGAGTACAAATGTTGTAGGATGGGAAGTTTGTTTAATTTAGATTTTTTACTCGGTCGCGAGGTGCATTGATTGTAATGTCATTTTGTACTAGAAAATTTAGCATTCCAAAATGTTTTTAAAAACTTAAAAACTATTAATGAATCACTTTAATTCCTATACTGGTAGCCCCTGTTGCTTCTATTGACATTCATTACAGGTTGATTACTCACGAATATGAGTGAATCTTGGCAACCATCCAAAATTTATGGGGAACTTAAAGAGAGTTTAACATTAGGTATCATAAAAACAGTATACGCAGAAAGGGTTGCAATAATCCAGTCATGCAACTGTGATTGCATCATGATGTGGATGTGCTAAACAGCGGCTCTGCTATAACATATACAAGATGTGTATTATGTGTTGGATATATATGTGTATGTGCTTGTTTGTGTATATCTGTATATATCTAGTTCTGAGTATATACTTATGTATTTGTTTCTACTTTTATAGGGACTGAAATGTACATAAACACATATTACATTTTATAATAAAAGGGGAAATAATTATACAGCACCAAGCTCATGATGATTTTCAGCCTGACAATGTGTACAGTCGGTCGTCAGAGAAAAAAATCATTAGGAGCATACATAATGCATCACTGTTTTCTAATTGGATGACTACTAGTTTTCATGATAACTTTGCAGGAGAATCTTATGGCAATTGAAATGCAAATCGAAAATATTGTTGAGTCAATTTGTAGTTTAAATTGTGGCAATTTCCTTGTCTTGCTAGGTATAGGTGTGTGTTGTGCAGATACTTGGATCATACAAACTGTGAAGAGTGTGAAGTTGTGCAAAGGAAAGTGTGTGTCTGAATGTGCATGAACACTGGAACAGCGTTCTTTTTAGGATGTGCAACCACCACCAGTTCCAGAATACCCAGCACCTATTTATCATCACCAAATGTACAAAACACATTAACTCGATTTATCATATTTTTTTACTCTATTTCGAACCTAGTAAGCAAATTTTACATGAGACAGGTATCAACGAGTATTGTAATACTTTTAAGTTCATCTTTTAAGATCAGTGCAAAAGGTTTTGTCACACTCATTCATCCATTTCTGGAGGGTGGGATATAGATGATTGACTGCACGCTTACTAATCAGTACGTACGTGTATCCTTTTAGAAGTCCTAACTACATTGTAAACTATGTACTCTAATAAGCTTTTGGTAGAGATTATACTAAAGAATTGTTAATACATGCAGTCGTAGAAATATGTACAGGCAAGTATTATATAATCGGTGCTGTGGTTGAACTTATCTACCTGAATAACTATTGAAGTTATTTGACGGGACTGAAGCTCCTTGTTGGGAAATGTTCGGGTTGAATCCACCACTGATTTGTCCTTTGTTGCTGTCATCATGATGATGGTGATGTTGTTTATTGCCTCCATTACCATTCATATCTGGCCAAGGATCCTTGTAGTTTGGATCACGACAGCAAACTCCAATATCGCCAGTCTTTGGAGCGGAACAAGCCTAGACATGGTATAAGGCGGAAAATGCAATATATGTAAAGTCTATGGTATGGATTACTGAAAAATACATTCACAACCCTCATATATTTTTACTATTAGGTATGCAAAATTGGGCTTAGCTTCCACTTACCACCAGGGCAACTCGGAACTGTAGCTCAGCGGGTGATAAAACAATCGGAGTCTCTTCAATCACACCTTTCGAATTGCATCGATTATCCGGGACACAAAGCATCGCAGCGGGGCATCCCGGGTAGGGAAGCTGATCGGCATAATTGTTACTGTTTACATTTCCCGAAGGGACTACTTGGGGTTGAGGACGATAGTTTACACTTGACGACTGAGAATTGGACTGGACGGGACGTTGTGGAGATTGAATAATAGTGGGTGCTGGAGCAGGCTGGTATTGATTAGTAGGTCTATTATAAGATGGTTGGGACTGTGCAGCTGGTAAAGGTTGAGGACTTCCGCTACTGGAAGACCATCCCGTGTTGAAGTTGGAAACTGGTGAGGCTGGAGCCTGATAACTTGGCTGCTGGACTGATGTTGGAGCAGGGATGATTTGGGGCTGTGGTTGGATTTGAGGAGCAGGTTGATAAGATGGTTGTGGAGCAGGATTAACTTGATAAGATGGTTGAACTGGAGGAGTAGGTTGATACGACGGCTGAGGAGCTGGTTGAGGCACGGGTATAAGTTCAACTTGAGACGACGGAGCGTAAGAACCTGCAGGAGAATTTCCGTACGAGTTGCTACCGACTGGGTTTTGAATCTGTGGGGCTGGGGCCTGTGGTTTTGGCTGAGTATAGCTTGAAAGAGTAATTTCTGGGAGGCCACTTGGAGAATCGACCTGATTGTAGCCAGGATTTACCCCGGGACTGGATACAGGTCCAGCATGGCAGTCCGCTTTATTTGTCAGTTGGCAGTCAGTACTAAAATCAATCTCAGGTGGTCGGTAGCCCTGGGTTAGTTTAATTGGTCCCGCTGGTTGGGGTTGACTTGGAGAATTGGAAGGACCATTCCAACCATTACCTGAAGGTGATGAACCACCATACGACCCGGTACTTACTGGAGCAGGTCTCGGTCTTTGTGGAATTGGTTGAGCTTGAATATTACTTGCGGGTCCATACGATGGAGAATTTTGTTGATTGGAAGGGAACTTATTATAGCTACCGGTGCTGGGAGTATTGCCATAATTAGTGTTTGAGGGCCCTGGAGCTGTAGCCGAGCTTGGTATCAACGTTCCCTTCTCAACTCCAGGATGATTCGGTGGCTTCTGAAACGGATTAGCCGTCAGCCACCAATAATTTTCATTTGTTGTACCTGGTGAATTCCCGTATTGTGGTAAGGATGTGATGGAAGTGTCACGACCAGAATTAGACTGTGCATTCGTTGCCTGGTTGCTGCTGCTGCTGTCACCGGAGCCCCATCCATATGTATTGGCTCGGATGTGATACACATTGATGGTGAGCACCAATAAGCATACCTTTATGATCCACATCATGTCAGATCACAGCACTTTGACTCTCTGCTCACACCGATACAAACAAACACCAGGCAAAATTAAACTACTGCAAAATAACCGAAACGAAGGAAATTTTTAGCTTGGGGAAAAACTTTACGCGGCAACATGAGAAACTTTCACAAAATCACATCAAGGAAACAAACACGACTACTATTACCTCTGTCAGCACATTTGAACAAAACTTTACATGACAGAGAAGATGAAGACAACTACTGCCAATTTTTCCACAAAAACTTTAATAGTTGAAGGCAACTGTTGACATGTACAGCAATAAAATCTTATCAATTACTTCTATCTATCTATATATATTTTTGAAAGTCTGACATTGAAAATTCCTCGAGAAAAAAAATTACATGCTGCTGGGGCAAGTTGTTCATGAGCACTGACTGAGAGTCACAGTGCATACTCACGTAAATGGAATCATTGATGGGGATTTTACTCAACAATGAGACACACAATCATCGACTAATGGAGTAATGCATGCTAAAAAGCAGGAATGCAAAACTTACATCTTATGTCTCAAATATATGATAATTCTACCCAAAAGTTACATACCTTGTTGGCTTGAGTATGTAAAAAGTTAGCGTTTGTGTGTGGTAAACACCTACAGAGCGTAAGTACACCTTCTCTTCCTTTGCTTGCTGATGATGCGTTGTATAGAATAAATAATCAGGGTGAAGTGAAGACCAACCGAGCTTCTTCTGATACTTTGTCCGAAGAAGGTGTCCTTCGGAAAGTTGGCTGGTTTGCTTGTTCCCAACACTTTTATACTCCTCCTGACCTGACGTCATTATATCCACGGACAAAGTTGTCCTCAGTCTCCGTGACTAATCCATGAGTAAAACGTAGTCACTTTGTGGAACCCACTTCCAGAGTTGAGGTAATACACAAAATGTACCCTCAATGGTTTTAGGTACGTTAACTCATTCCCTGTGAAGATACTCCGCTCCACTCGCCAGGTGCAAATTATGACGTTACATCAACCAAGCACACACTCATCTTGCAAATTCTTAACGCTTCAACTCCAGCAAAACTTGAAACCAGAAACTCACCTCTACCTTTAAATCCGGAATTATATCCGTTTATATTTCTAATGAGCTTAATTACACGTCTGTGCATATTATATACTCTACACGAGTGTGATGCGAAACCTTGGACTTGTTTACGAATTAACGATTGATTCACCATTTTGTAACATAAAATTAAATTCTCTTCGAATTGGGAAAGTAAGTAGGTTTGTTTGTCTGACTGAGAAGGAGAATATAAGTAGGTGTCACTTTTATTTTTAAGATACATACAATGTGAGTCCGTTTATGTACATACATGTACCAACCTGCTGTTAAAATACTCTGCTTCATTAAGCGTTGTCAGGTGTTGAGGCTTTTAGCATTTCTCTACACATTTATTTACCTCCTCCGTCTGTAAGGACCTGATCACATTTCATAGGCTTGAGGACCAATTACATATAGACAAAGGGAGAAAATTAGTGCTTGAAGCTGAAATGTAGCTATATATTGTCGTAGCTAGATATGTGTTCTATTGTCTCCAAACCGCTTCACAACAATATTATGAATGTTGACTGTGTAGTGGGCAAAGGCCTGCAAAGACACAGGTTGAGCATACATGCGTAATTACGGTCGCATACAAGTAAACGATGATGAACAATCGAAATGTCCAACAATGGATTCATCTCCGGCGCAATCATGTAATTCAAAAAGTTCAAGGGATATCTTGAGCATAGTTTTGTACATATATTGGCATGGGTGGCAGACGATGAGTAATAAAAACTTTCATGGTCTATCTGAGTGAGTAAGTAATGGTCTCATCAGGAAGGGGTATGTGTACAGGACAACTATAATTAGTTAGACTGGCTAAAGTAATTACACGTATATAGGATGATTGAGCTTTGGTGGTTACAAAACATTGCAAAAACTTCATGTCATTTGTTCTAAGTGTTCCGCTCCTCACGCACACTGGTTCTACTAAATTTATTAAATGTTTTACCCTTAAATCAGCTTTTAGTGCAACCATTACCTAATGTTGACAAATGACGCTCTCAAATTGACAACTCATTTGGGATTACTCCATGATATAGTAAGAACTTTTGTTTACACACTAACGTATAGATTTTTAACTTACACTAATCATCTCCTACTATTACGCAAATCCTAGGGACACGTTTTACGAGCTTATTTATGTCTATGTTTCAATTCCTTTCCAACAAATACAATGGATGATCTTTGAAAAAACTCAAAGTTTGACGTTCTTCCTTTTTTTCTTGTTGGACTATAAATAGCAGGACCAAATCATCAATGGAAATTGAATACTAATTGTAATAAGAACTATAGAGGATGTCACGACTATCTCTTTTTGTCTTTGCAATTTTTTCCATTGGTTCTACATTTTCCAAGAAAAGGATGCGCTCGAACAATACGAATGTTCAGGGTCGCAGGTACGTCCAGATTACGATCATTCATTTGTATCCATCAGCCACCTTTTTCTTCCTCCTCGAGATGAGTTATTTCGGATTTTTTTCCAGCCCTCATTGAAACCAAGAATCATTTGCGGCATCATCATCAACATCATCATCGCACGAAGTTTATTTTACCAAGTGAAAAGTGAAGTCACGACCTCAAATGTTCAGGTCATCGGTTTCTCTCTTGGACATGTTCCCATTCCCACAGCCATGTAAGAACCAGTCCAACCGAAATCCCTCACATCATATGAGTATCACGAAATGTTCGTCAAAAGCTTTGCAAAAATTATAGTTTGCATCATTGTAAAGTGCCAACAACAAATCCAGGACTTGATAAAATGGTGGCATAATATAAGATATAACTACCTCCCTATTTCTATTGGAGTTAATAAGGTGAATTGTTTGGATTTTTTAGGGTGAAAAGACCATAGTACAATCAAAGCTACATTTCTCTCACCTACGAAAGCTTATTATTAAAGTAAAAGATAACCGAATACCCTTGCAATAACCTTGTTACTTTACGTCCCTTTCTAAAAATTTCCAACTTTTATACACTCCTGTCTCAATTGGTAATTCCTCCCGTAATATATAATTTTGCGCGTGCAGTCAGATGGAATTAGCCTTTTAACAAATCAAACGTCAGGAAGAGCAATCACACGTGGAATGAAAAACTTGTGGAATGGGAAGAAAATATCCCAAGATGAGCTTATCAGCACTTGTACCATGACCATACGTAACCTTGACAATTAAATGAGAGCCTCGGGCCAATTATTTTTTTAATGATCCAAGAAGTAAGAAATGCATAACTGAATCAGACTGTATCAACTTCCTGTGCTGAGGAAAAACAACGCAATAAATTGACCATTATACATGAGTCTAAGTGAGGAAAACTAGCATATAAATATAAATATGTAGTTTCATCATGCGTATCCCTTCGAGTTCAAACTCGCAACGTTCAAATATGTTTCCTCCACGTGGAAACTAACTCCTCATTCAATTTTTTTCACTCTGAGAATAAGATCCACAAATTATTAATAAAAATGTTATATAATTTTGTATAGGGAAAAAAGTTTATTTTTCAGTCAGTAGAAAAATAATGCGAAGTGAATAGCAAAAAAAACATCTCAAAATACAAAAAAACATTTAATCATCGCATGAAAGTATCCCTCGCTCATCCATAATCGAGAGAAGATCTGCAAGTATTTATAATGAAGTCCAAAAATGAATGGCGTGTTTGCAATTATTCTAAAAACCTGTAAAGGAAGCAACTTACATGGTGTAATTCACATGAGCAAGTAATGTACACGAAGTAGTTTGGTTAGTTGTCCTTCGCGCGCGCAAAAAAAAACAAACTGGCCAAATTACTCAATAAATATATTCACGGACGGGGCAAAAAAGTATACGAAAATAAAATTAGATGCATTATTTTATTTCTTTTTATTTTCAACGACACCTACATTGTTATGTGAATTACTTTTCATTTCCCAATACACGTACTCCTACTGTGTGCATATGCAAGTGTCATATAGTAATTGATAAATCTAGACATTTTTGTGTGAGAATTTTTTTTCTTGCCGTCAAATCCTTTGCATGTACGAAGTACATTGCATCCGAACATGTAAGAAGTACAAGTTCATAGACAGATATTATAATTATTCATAAAAGGGATTTTTAGAGCCTCACTTATGCAAAGGAGGAGTAACACATTGAACCGAATTCATTCATTCACGTACATATATATTCATATATATGTATCTATGTATATATATATATTTGATAAATAATGTTTGCTGGAGTTACTCCATTGTAAAAAGGTTTGGTTAAATTTCAAGCCCATCAAAGTTCAGTCACGATCATTCTCTAATGGTTTTAATATATAAGTTTTATATAACATATGCACACATAAAACGACGCACTGATTTTCTTGATTTGGGAAAAATTGCAACGGGTTTACTTTTGATTTTAAATCCTTTTTTTGTTTATAGTTTGTAGACCCTTTCCTTTTCTCTCTTCAGACAACTTAATTTACTGTACAAGGAGTTGCGGATTTTCAGGGATTTTTCTTACCGGTTCTCATGGAGCTCGGCAGCCATTTTTTTTATCAAAAAGGCGTACAAATAATAACAATTATAATTATTATTTCTTACAAAGTGTATATATTAAATAAAATTTTACAGTGAGACAAAGCGGAGTGGAAATAGAATTTGTACAATAAGTAAATAATATTATTTATAATAATGGATAAAAACAACAGTAAAATATACATATATATGTGTATGCAAAATAAAACAAATAAATGTATTTAAACAATTTTAATACTTGCACAACAAACATTTATACATGGTTCTAAAGTATTCGTTCTATAAATTTCCTTATTCTAAACGAGCTCGCGAGCTAAAAAAAAATCCTCGAAGATAATAAACCGGTATGGTTAAACTTGATTCAAAAGTGGCTAGAATGATGTTGTGATTATAAGAAAGTATAATTAAAATACTGGGAATGCTTCGCACGCGCTTCTATCAAATCATTTATGACAAGATTAAAGTGGTAAAACATGACAGAATGGACAATTTCGTACTTGAGGGAAACAAATACACGCTGGGTTGGAATAAAGTTGGAATAAGTGAGAGTATAACTGCTCCTTCCTTTAGTTCCTTTTGGGTAAAAATGGGATACTCGACCGGTCATTTTCAGGCACTGTGATACACATACTCTTGTTTCGCATATGAAATTGAATCCGGTTTTTTGCAGATGAAAATTTTCCTGCAGATGTTCTTGTGTCTGTCTGTATGAGGAGAAACCATTTGGATTGATAAAGTGCTGATTTTTTTCGTATGTGTAGCTCTCTCCCCTTTGTTCTCCTCTCGGGGAAGGCAGGCTTGCCAAAAACCGGTGGTATAGTTAATATTACAGTTTGAAAGGTTTATTATAATTTGGGTTTTGTAAAGTTTTCTCTGTATCAGTAAAATGTTGTGGAAAAAATTAAGTTAATACATTCACAATTGGGTATTTTGTGAATATATGGGACTGGGGAAGTTATATTTTGAAATTGACGATATTAGTATGTTGCTAAGTTACAGTGATTTCTTCATCTGAGGGTTCGGGTGCATGGGAAGATAAATCAGTCGGATCAATTTTTTCATCATTTTCATCGGGTGACATGGGAGGCGACTCCAATTTTGTTAAATGAATTTCTTCTCCATTTGTGTAGGACAACGCGGGTGGTATAATAGGAGAATTGAGAGGAGACAATTCTGACAAATCGATTTTGGGTTTGTCACTATCTGCGTCGCTAAGGTCAGGGTTTGGATTGTTCTTATTGGGAAGTGTCTGCTCTCTCGACCCTCCACTAGCCAAAAGTTCTCGCTCTTTTGAGTTACGCCACTTCATTCGACGATTTTGGAACCAAATCTTCACCTGTGATATGATTCAAACTTGTTTTCCATAACCTTTTCAATTACACATATGTACACTTAATACGCATTTTACTTTATAAATAGAACTTGCGCACCCTAACTAGAAACATTATTGCTATATTTCCAGAACTGCTTGGTCTGACTTTAGAACTTATTCACTAATATCCCATGACGGCTAAAAATTTCCCAAGAATTGGAAACCCCCAAAAATTGCTAAGCAGGATTCGAAATGTACAGAGTACCTATAGATACCTATAATAACCTATGTATGTATTTTATGGGGTCCGCGGGACTGTCCATTCATATAGATATAATAACCTATAGATACGGTTGGAGCTGCTCAAGTCTTAACTCTTAACAAGTTGAACCATTCGTGCAAATGTTTTGCACATCATATGCAAATACACGAGAGTACATGTAGACATTATCACTTGACAGGATTTATTTACACGTAGAACTGCACTGTATGTACTATGGCTTTAAAGGTGGAAATGAAGAAAATGATATGCATTCTTAATTCTCATTGAAGACGTCATCCAATCTTGCATTGTGCACAAGTGGCATGAAAGTGTGATGTTCCTTATCATCTTCTCTATCTCTATTGTTAGGAAACTCGTTCGCTCCTTTGCATATAATAAATAACTCGTGGCTATCCTGTAAAAGCTTCACAGACCGTGATGAGTGTGGTAAAATCATGATTAAATCCTACATTATTTACAAGCCTATCCAGTGTAATTCAAAGGAAATAAATGTTTTGAATGACAAACAACACATCTCATTTATCCAAGCTTGACAACAAACTTCTAGGTCAGTTCTCAACCTATCCCGAGATAGGATTCCTATATGTATATATCGTATTCCCTACCCAAATAAGTAAGCTGGAAGGTTAAAACGTTGAAAAAGTTACCTTTCCAGACGAAGCACCTCATATATTTATATATCCGCATTTGCAAACGATGACGCAATACTAAAACATATTTTTATCGTTCAAATATTTCCCCCTTATTCTGCTTTTGATATGGATGGGATCCTATACAATAGCTATAACTATAGGAGAAAATGCAAGAAATAAAGTTGTCAGTGACTTTCAAGTTACAGCGACGAGAACATTTGGTATCTACTATTTGTTCAAAAGTTGAAATGAATTGCGCACGAGTCTGGAACACATTTGCTTATTTAGAAAAATGCTAAGGGCACCTTTGGGAGTCAATCTGGAGCTAAAATCAATGGGATAGGACTGTTTATATTATTTGTGGAGGAATAGAGGAAAGGAGGAAAGTAACAAAATGTGTTGAGGAGGTTGGGACAATGTTCGCCGGGACTTTTATGACTGCTAACACTTGTGAGAGAATTTGACTGGAGCATGTTCATGTGTGGGTGAATGGTAGTTTGAGAAGTAAGTGACTTTTTCGGGTTTTCATGTAATGTGGTGGTCGAGATAGAGGTTAATAAGGAAATGTAATTGGATATGAAAAAGTCAATAGACTTGGTGCATGAAAGGAAGTGAACTGAGTGAGAGAGAGAGGAAAGATGGGGCCAAAAAGTTGTTAGATGAATAGGAATGTGATATGGGAGAGAGTTAGTTGGAGGGTTTGTGCTGAGAAGAGATTTCAGAGCTGACGATAGACTTTTGTCGAGATGAGTATTTAATGGAATGGATGCGATCAGATTTCACAGTTGATAGATAGAGTGTGGAGGAAGGTGCATCTGGTGAGGTGCATGAGTGAAGGAAGATGATTATGGAGGCTACATGTGGTGCATGTGAGGACTTTTCGTGTGATGTTGCGGGCCGACAGTCGGACACATAGAAAAAGCGAGGTAAGAGGCGAGAGGGCTTTATTGAGCTGATCAAAAACAACACGCGCAAATCGTGACAGATTGTAGCGATTTATCAAAGGAAATTGCTGAATTAGGAAAGTATGAAGGTTGGAGAAGGCCGAAAGGAAGCAATGAGGAGAGCAATATGAAATTCAAGAGGTTTTCCTATCGAGTAAATTTTGGGGCTGGTTGAGAAGAGGGGAGCAAATATTGCTACTACTTTCTCTCTCTCTCACACTCGGGCTCTATGTAAAGACTCCTTTCACTCTGTTTCTCCGCAAGACGAAAGCTTTCCCGGAGCCCATTGGCTTGTCGGCAGTCGATAAACCGGCTCAGCATTGCCCACAAACGATGATGCGAGTAGCGATTCGTCAGGACGTGCGAATGAGCGTCGCTACAAATGTTGCGACTCGTTTCCAGACGTTCAAAGCCCCGTACCCGAAACGACGACTATGTTGAGCCCATGGATTCATTTGAGAGCTCATAATGACTCCGTGTATTAATATTATACTTGAGGATGGGGGAGATGGGTCTTGAAAGGAAAGGCAATTGAGGGTGAAATATAGACAAACGATGGCTTAATTCATTTTTCTTATCGATCCGACGGTCGCGTCAAGTGCCACTGATAGTCTCTACTGAAATCCTCAAATCACTCTACTAAACCAAAACTTAACTCTAAAAACATTCTTCCTCACTTGTTTCCTTCTTCATTGCGTATTCTTTCTTTTTCCCGTTTCTGCCACAGCTTCTTTCTCTCTCTCTCTCTCTCAACTCCAATCATTTTATACGACTCATCACTTCCATCCACACAATGCTCATCTCATGCAAACATCACATCAGTCTCCCATAACCCACTTTATGCCCTCCCATTCTCATCCATAGTCCATCCAACCACGCATTCATCTCTTTTATTTTTCTCTGTTGCCAACAGTTATTTCATTCTTATTGACCCATTCCATTTTACTCTCAAATCATATCTAACACCACGCCAGAATCATATTGTTATTATTACTACTACCCATTCCCCAAATGCATGCTCCCTTATGACAATTCCTGGGACACCAACCATTCAAATATCTCTACTCTTAATATAACGATTTAACAAGGAAAAGCGAGAGAAGAAAAGTTCTAATAGTTGTATCAACCTGTGAGTCTTTCAGTCCCAATTTCTCCGCTAGTTTCTTTCTGTCTGGTTTTGATATGTACTTCTGAATCTGAAATCTCTTCTCTAGGCCTTTACGTTGGAGGTCTGAAAATACAGCTCGTCGCATCATTCCGCGTCTGGGTTTTCCTCTCGGTCCTCCAGCCCATGGGAATGTTCCAGGCAGGGGAAATACGCTTGCTCCACTTGGATGAGATCCTTTATAGGTATCACATTTTACATTTAATCACTCCTTAATGCCTTTTCAAACTAAGCCCAACAGTCTTTCAACAGACACTCACAATCCCTTCCAAATTTACTCACAACTCATTCCTATATTTCCTATACTCAAGCACAAACATTTATCAAACCATTCTCTTACCTTATGCTATACAAATCACCCTTTTTGTATGAAAAAATTGGTACAGCTCTTTTCTTATTCCTTAATTGAAAAATCTATTTCTTCAACTTTCTACACATCCAATGTTTTTTTCATGTAAAGTGTCTCTCACATTTTTAAGGAAAATTATAAAACTAATAATAAAATTTAAATGGATTAAACCTATTTTAGGTCTAACAATAAGTCGTTTCGAAAAACATCCAAACTTTTGATTAATATACCCACTTTGGTCAATGCTCTGAAAAAATTAAGTAATTTCAAAAGAAGAATAAAATTCTAAGAAAATTCCGGATTCCAACATCCATAGTCTAAGAAATAGTGGCTATAGTTTTAAAAAGTGGAGCATTATTATGTCAAAGTCAAAACCATTTATACAGCAAAACCTAATCTAAAGTTCGAAAGATTGTGAATTGTGTTTAATTCTTATGTCATACAGTATACTGAGTCAATAATGGCTACTCCCAATGGGGAGCAGCAACAATAAAGTTTTATATATAAAAAGTTAAAACTTAATTTCTCTATGAGCAAGTACTAAAAATTCCTTTTGGCTGATGCAGTGGCTTAAAAAATACAATATCAGCTTTTATTTTTATTTGCTATTTTCTCATTTCTCATATCCTGAAGAATTGAAGCTCGCATTTCTCCTTCCTTAAATCTTACTCAACGCCTTCTTTTTAATACACTAAACACCCTTATGCTTCAATTCAGTTACAATGAAAAGGGTTAGCCTTCATAGTTACAGGGAAAAATTCTTGTATTATATAGAGAGTGATGACAATTGTGCTCACAATCAAAAGGTAATTGTAACGTGATGAGTGTCTTCACACATGTGTTTACAATTTTGTTTACATTTCTACACATAGGTAGGATCATATACAGTAGGTACTGTTGAAGTGGTGGTCGATGAAGGAAACCTTTTACCAAAGGCGTATAAGGCTATATGCAAAGTGTGAAGATAAAAAAGGACTACCTGTGAGGAATGCTGGATGTCGGCATGATAGGAGGGCATGAAGATGAGGATCAAAAACTCCAGAAGGCCCAGCTGAAGAAACTGCCGGTCTGGGAATCGGCTTAGCAATTGTTGTACCACCATTACCACTGCTATTGATCCCGTAGCTGTTTAGGAACGACGCTGGTGTAACAAAGCCTGTAATGTCAACAATCATTTCCTCTCAGTCCTTTATCATATTATCATGCAAAATTTGTAAAAACATTACAACTATTTACCCCAAATGTCAGTGGGATTTTTTACTCTCCATGAACCTTTTATCAAATCATTTCAATACGAGGGGTAGATAGGAGGTATTTAAAAGGTGACAGGAATATCTATTTATTGTACATACTACAAGTTCCTTTGCGGCCATTCATTCAAGGCTCGTTTCCCCTCTTTATAAGTTACTAAAATGTAAGTAGGTACACGTTTAAGGGTTCAAATGCTTCCCAGCCTGCCCTTACCCAATTACCCAATATTTAAAAAGTGAACAAAACAGAAAGTATATGTACTCTAACGTTTATAGATTTACATGGATTCCTACATACCTGTGAACCACTGGTCGCGGATAACCGCGTATAGTCAAGATATTTATTTACCCCACATGTTGCACTTATAACTGTCAAGTACGGTGTATGTTGATACAGGATTTACCTTCTATGGAGTGGGGTGCCACTCTTCAAATATTACATTTTCGGATTATTTCAAATTAAGCAAACAATGGTAAATTATGTCTACTGGACCAAGTCAATTGCTTTTTAAAAGACTGTACACACCACCGCAAACTATCAATACACAAACGATACTTTCACTTTTCAAAGTAAAAAATACATACACTTCCTCTGTGTTCCACATTCCACATATATGCACTTGTACAAGTTTGTAAAATTGGCCCAGCCAGAATTTTTTCTTGTTCTTTTTGAATCAATTATCTTGAGTTAGTATACATAATTTCTCATTGCACCTACATACTGAATGCAGCATAACAAAGAAGTTAGATAAAATTCGCAGCCATTATTAAATTTGAAGTGGTAGCATTTTTTATGAAGTCTCTGAAGGAGTCTGGAAAATTGAAATGTACTAGCAAATCAGTATGGATTATAACCAGTAAGAGTGGAGGTAGGCTTTTCGGAGGAAATATCCCTGTGGGGAGTCTGAGATTTGATGATACAACAATAATGAGCACTATATACTGCTCATTTTTGTGGACGAAGAGAGACTTATTTAGTACGACGAGGTTAAAAAGCTTGTATAAATACGAATCTACACTCGAATCTCTTATTATGTGATTCAGAAATAAAATTAGGACAGGAAAATGTTTTTGTAAGGATTTTAATCTTTTTTTTTGTGCCAAAGAAGGATTTCAAGGGTCGAGCATTATCCAAACATTGTGTGGAGTTTCATCCTGTTATGTTTTATGATCAACGTCAACCACATGCTGGTATGGTTTACTTTTATCGAGTTACCACACTATCCCTTTGTAATGATTGTAAAAATTGATTCTAAAGTACACAATTTAGTTTTAACATGTAGCGCTTATTACTTTGATCCCTACCCCTAATAGAAACATTGTTGTTCATTCAGTACGGCCTCACAGGATTTTGCTATTTAATATTGCACAATTCATATTTTGAGTGGTTACTCGTAGTGATTATTTTCTTTTGAATTCCAGTCTTTCTAAAACCTCATTTAATTGAAACCCTTTGAGTTGGGAGTTCCAATCAAAATTTCAATGCCCTCAAAGTAAATACATTGTAACGAATAACTACAGACCTCACTTATTACTAGCTCCCAGGATTTTGTACTGGAGATATTACCCTGTAATAATGTAACCTTGGTGGCAACCATTAGTAGCGAAACAGAAAGACTCACAAGGATTTTACATTTTAATTGAATTAATTTCTCACAATTTGTGTTTAGTGCATTAAAAATATCAAACGTACATAATTACTCTTTCTAATTTAGCGACGTGCTCCTTCTTCTTGGAAATAAATCCAGGGATTCGAGTCTAGAAAACGTCCTCCCACAAAAGTCTAAAAAACTCTTTTTTCTGACCATAAAAATTAATTTTCGTAGAACTGACTCAGGGGGGATATTTTGATGAAATATAGGATGAAAGAGGAAATTGAGGGAATTTAGCATGTAATTAATGGGGGCATAAGGGGGGAAAGTGTTGTGAGAGGGAATAGAAGAAAGTCTCATTACTTCCGGAGAACTTTATTGGAAGGGTTATTGTTGGCGGTAAGGAGCTGGCGATGGGAGGTGATTACGTCGCTTCTTGGGAGAGTGGAGCAGTAAATATTTATTCGGAAAGATGAATATGAACCACGTAATAACAGGAAATATGACTGAATTGGACTTACGTAGTAAGGAATGGGAATGGGAGGGAGTTTGGTTACCTTTATGAAGAAACTTCTTGGGGAGAAAAGGGGTAATATTTGGGAATAGGGTCTTTCAAAGTAAGCATGTAATAAAAATTGTTATCAAGCTCAATGTTACGACAACAAGTTTGAATATAGGGAAAAAGCCAGTGGAAAGAGGACATTATGATGATGGAATGGTTATTCGGAAGAAAGTGTTCCAGGCCTTGCTGGAGTCAATTAGATACATATAATTATGTAAGGGGCGAGCATGTGGTGAAAATGCTTACTTGCGTTGAAGACAGAAGGCGATTCAGTGCTATTCTTGTCGCTTTTATGTTCATCTCCTCCAAGAATGGCACTCACGCTAAATTTCAACACTGGTTTCCGAGTATTATTGTTATTGCTGTTGTCCTCACATTTGTTCCTGATTTCACTGGGATTCTTGCAACGATGACGACACGTGGAACTCTCTTCTCTCTTACTACTACAGCATATTGAGTCTTTATCGCGCAACGAACTTCCCGTAGTTGTTGCTGACAGTTTTGATGAGGAACACTCTCTGCCAGAAGGATTACTCTCACAAGCACATTGTTGGTACACAGAAGCACTCACGCCACCACCATAATTGTTTTGGCACCCTACTATCGCTTCAGAATGTAGGATTTCTCGGGATTTACACATACGTTCCTCTTCGAAACTGTAAGACGCTGTTATTCCCACTGTGAGAGATGCCGTTCCGTTACCTGTAAATCCCAACCAATCATTATTCCACGTCAATTTTCTAAAACTTACTCCCATTCCTCCTTTATACTAAATAAATCAAGCTTCCTAACCATTCCACTTTTTCAAATTAGTCGTCAACATTTTTCCTTTCAATTTTGCCTAAAACCTGCTATGAAGGGGGATTCAAGGAATTATTATTTCCTGGAGTTCAAGTAATTAAGTCACCAATTTATTACAAACACTCAAGTTATGCCTTTCAAACCTTTGTACATTTTCTGTTCACACAGTAAATGCGATTTTTGTCAAACGTAAAAGTTAGCTATGCATTTAATCATAGGAATTTTCTAACAACTTCTTTATGGATATAGACGTTTTTGTAACAAATTCGATTTTTTTTTAAAAGATCGCCAGAAAATGAAAAATAATATCATTCATCCTGTTCTTCAGGATAGGCCTTAAATTTTAAATGAACAGCACTTTCAAATGGTTAACAATGTTTTGGAAATTTCTGGAAAAATTCAAGTGTTTAGTTTGGATAGAATTTTATGCACACGGAGCTTTCACGCTTCTTTGAAAAACAAGTCTGATAACTGAAATTCTTTTCATGAATGCTTAGTGCAGCGTAAAGCTGTATTTATTAGACTTCACGAAAAGTTTTACTAGAGAATCACTACATTAAATTTTTCATTCAAGGATTGTTTTTGTGTGTGCTATATTATCTTATCTTTTCCTCAATCGGACTAAAAACGCGGAATTCGCATGAAACTGAATGAATCGTCTAATAAAACTGCAAAAATGACCGACTCTAAACACAACTTAAGGGGACTCAAAAATTACAGCATTAGTTTTAGATACAAGTATTTGTGTACCCAATTCTAGCTCAGAGAAATAATCGGAGAAGTTATAATATAATGAGTAGAAACGCTTAACCGCACAATCAAATATATTGTGGGGTAATTGCGCTTAACTTATTTCTATTTTATTTTTAGCTTTGACTTTATAAGGAAACTTTAAGGAATATTAAAACCGCAAAAACCGCGAACATTGATCAGCAAAACTGATGTTGTCCTAAAGAGAATTTTTTTTGTTCAACTTTACACTCCAACAAAACCTATGTATTACCTAAGAAAATTATTAATACATTTTATTGAGTTAACCTGAATAAATACACGGGCTTAAAATCCTGATAAACGTTCCTTTGAAAATGTTCCAGATAGAGTGTAGGTCTAAACCTAAAATATTATTTCTTCGTGCGCAATCGTACCTACAGCGAATTAAGGGAAATCTGAGATGTAGAAATTGGAAAATTCGGGATGAAAATATTCTGCCTCTTTACGGGAAAATAGTATTTACAAATCCTATTTTCAGGATGTGTTTTATTTTACTTTTCATGGCTTACTGAGCCATAGCAGACGTGGAAAAGCGTTTAAACTAGTGAGTAGTGTTATATCTAGATTAGGCGGAAAGGAATAGGTAATTATGTAAAGTATACAATAGTGCTTTTACCTGTAATAGTAGGACTAGTTGAGGGCGGCCTGGGCGATCCCATAAGAATTGGTGAAGGTGTATCAGTTTGAGCTGATGGGGAAATCATTGACGGTTCAGTCTTGAGAGTGCATGGTGGTAAAATCCCATTGATTCCATGCTCTCGAGCATTTGCACGAAGCAAATTTTCCATAAAGAACCCACCCACTGGCTGGAAATTATGGTGATGGTGGTGGCTATCAGACAAATTCTTCAAGACTGAATGATACAGTGGTGCGGGGCCGAGGACATTTGGTAACATTTCAAAATATCAGGTCACTTTTGCACCGTCATTTAATGAATGCTCTCTCTCTAAAAACGGCGGCCTCAGAGTGTCCACTGATAAAGAATGACAAAATTTACTTTCCTTTTTCCTATTTCCGTAAAACTTTTCCACATGTCTTCATAATCTCTTGAGAAAATCTGGTCCAATTTGTCATTTCTCTTTCTAATGTAATGGAGAGTATGAATTTAAACGTTCACTTTCTCTAAGGGATTGGAAATGAGTAGGATCGGTCCGACTCGTTCTATGGGACGATGAAAACTAGACCCTGAATTGCCGGAACAGAACCTAGTGTAGTAGAACATGCTGGCTCATGATTTGATACGTTTATAGTATACTCACTCTCAGATTGAGCCCCACACCATAAGAAACCCTTCCCGCCCTGTCTTCATTGATTTCTCGACACTTTTCACTGCACGTGGTGAGACTCAACCTTCTCAGGCCCTCCTCATTGGTCCAGCATTCCCAGAGTCGGGTAATTCCGGCAACTACCAACCCTCCTTTTGGGATCAGGCTAGTATTCCCTCATCACATGTACATCCACAGGACATACAATTTTCCTACACATGCATTCAGGGCTGCATTACCTATCAACCCTGAATTTCAATCAACTTGAACCTTGATTTATCTTAATTTTTACCCATGAAATAAATTCTCTATCAACTACACATACAATCCTTGGCGGATACTTTCCTCTAAACCACAGTCTCATAATCAAGGGTTCCCATTAACTTCAATTTAATAGTATTTAATAGTCAATGACTTCATTCATTTGAACTTTGTCCTTAAAGATTTTTTCTCAGGAAACGATTTAATTTACCTGCAAATAATAATTGGGAAAAGACATAAAAATTAGTAACTTACAAGCTCGAAAACCTTGATAGTGTTAACATGATCGAGTGTAAAATAATAATAATCGTCGTCAGTAGCTCCAGTCTAAATGTACAAGCTCTATTGCAAGCATGGGGTGACGGCTGTGCTCAAATAAAAAATACCATGAATGCTTTTGCGCCCATTAAAGCAAGTTCAAGCGGCTTGTAGTTTGCCCTCCGTTCTGACTAAGTATAAGTAATTAGGAGAGGATTTTAAAACTGGAAAAAAGTCCAAGGTCCGCCCTTTCCTCCTCCCTCTTCGAGTATTAAGGAATAAAAAAGCAGGGATAAAATGGCACCGTCAACTTTTAACTGTTAGGAAATGCCTAGGAAATTAACATAATTCTCATGTGGTTTTGACGTTCAGTTAATCGTAACTCTGTGGAATGGATGGTAAGTAGGAGGCAACCAGACTACGGACCCGGGACTTGATTAACTCAAAACCTCATGCATAATTGTGTAATATATGAATTACCAAACCACTTTAAGTTCTCAAGGTGGCTCGAGTTCCTGGCTTTTCACCATGTCAAGTGAAAAGGTACGAAGAGAAGTTTTAAAAACAACGCTATTTATATGGCTGTAGTATAAATTGAAATTTCTCCTATCTTCTCCCCAGGGCTTTAGCCATCATCAGAGGAAAAAACTACTGATTATCAGTATATAGAGTGTTTTAGGTACGTGGGACATATGGGAAAAGTCAAGACTGGAAGAAATTTCCGGGGATACACGAGAACAAATACTAAACTTTTCACAGCGTGAGAGAGTAAAAAGAGGGAGGTAAGGAAAGTCTATATACCCGCACCATTGTACCCACTCTTCTTTTACTAGAAGAGGAAAAAACTCTTTTTCATGTATGAGAACACTAAAGACCTCACAGGATTTCAGCTATTGACCTAAGTTTTAAAGTCTCAAGTCAATCCCGGTTGGAATGAATTTTTTTTCTTTTTGGCGAAAGGCGGAAAAAGTTTTCTACAGCAAAAGAAGGAGACGAGAGTGAGAGGGTTTAGCTGATAGAAAAATTCTAAGAGAGAGAGAGAGAGAAAGGAAAGCAGAAAAGTTGAGAAAGACTACAACAACATGGTTGGTTTTAGTAATTTTCGCAGAGTAGTGGTGGGAGCTCGATGAGAAGAAGCTTCATTGTTTAAGCCATGATGGAGGCTAGAAGAGTGCGATAATGCGGGATGAAAGTCTTAAAAGGACGGGCTGTAAAGTAAGTCATATCACATTAGACCCTACCCTGTTCTTCCAGTGGAAAAAACTCAGGAGAAGAGTGAGAGAGAGAGAGAGAGAGAAGAAAAAACTAACTTGTAACTTGCTCCAAGTTTATACATCTCTATACATACAGCCCGTCAACGGAGTTCCCACCATCTTTCACATGTTGTAGAAGATAGATGAAAGAACTTGTCTCAACGAGCCTATATAATGTGTATGTGTGTAGATATAACTTTATGTTCTGCTTAAAAGTAGGAAATTAATTTGGTTATATTTTTGTAAGTATCCTAGACTCGCTGCTTTCTACTCATTTTTCTTGTCTCTCTCTCTCTCTCTCTCACTTTCTGTAGCTTGCCATCAACATATTACAGTACAATGGTAAGAAGTCTGTTGAGAGAGAGAGAAAGGGAGAGAGAGTTTTCTTCTTTGCTCTCATCGTGAGTTAGAGTAGAGCTTAGATGAAGGGTTTTCTAGGCATATTATTTTTATATGAAATGTTTTGATCGTGCATATGAATGAATTGAAGCGGATCAGAGGGCTTTGAAAAAACTCCCTAGTCTAATTTAATCGCTTAATGGAATAATTTTTCGCGATTTAGAAAAGCACATGCCAAAAACACTGATGGTTTTGATAATTAGGCTTCTTTTTTATCCTCGTCTGTGCTCATGATGATGACTTTGAGGAGAAAAAACATCTTAATTTCATTCCCTGATGATTTCATCTCTTTTACTTAAGCGTATATTTTTCATGAAATATTGCATCAATAGAACCATCATTCCATGAGAAATCTTCAATTTCCATCCCATTATCATCAAGATTAAATTGCCATTCACCAACTCATAATTATATCTCATCCTCTTTCATCCCAAAAGCCCAACCCACGCAGACCCGAAAAATGCAAATTTAGTCCAATCATCAAGAAGAACACTAAAAATGGATTTCTTTTCTTCATACTTTCCCCTTTTCCTCCTTATAAAAAAAACCTCCTTCTGCCCTCAAGAGTATAGTACATATAGATCCTCTTCCATCTCTTTTCTTTCTTTCTCTCTCCATTCACTGTATAGAAAATAAGTTGGAAGTGTGCGGAAGTAATCAGAGAACATTTCTTTTATTTTAACGGCTTTTGCCAAAGGAATGAATGAGTTTTATAAGAATTTAATGGAAAATCAGTTCCAGGGACCGAATTATGTAGATAATGTTAATGTGCCTTCCCTTTTTTTCCCTATCTCTCATAAATTAACCAATAATAAATATCAATAGTGGTAATTCTGGGTCCTACTAAAAAATGCTCCCTCATGATAAAGTATTTCATTTCCTTCTCTCAGCTCCTTCTCTCTTTTCCCTTCCTTTAAAAAAATGCTCCCGAAATCGATTATCCTGGGGTAATGAGACGGAAATACATTAGGAAGAAAAGCAAATGGGAAACCATAACTTGATGGTGGATCCGAACCACCGTGATTATTTACACGATTATCGTATATAGCGTCTGTGGTTACACTTACATCAAGATTTTCACCAACCATCACCAATTTAGCTCCTGTTTACTGCTCTATTTTAAGGGTTAAATTATATTCTATGAGATATTAGCTCATATGAAAGAATGCTGGATCCTTCCAATGAGTACACAGAGTTGGAGTAATTAAGTAACATATACAATTAAATGCATGCAATCCCTATAGTGTTAGTGTTGCCTTTTGCAAAAATACAAATAAAAAGAACCAGAAACTAGAAATCACCGATACGAAAAGGGCTAAGCTTGGATATGAGCTGGAGTATATACGAGCATCGGTACGACGGATGTTGGGATATGACTGGCACATGATTATGATATGTTGCACTTTATTACGTAGTCTATGGGAAATTTGATTGCATTTGTCCAGATGGACATTGCATAAGAGGGAATGAGTAGTGTTGTGTGTAAAGGAGTGGAGATAAGATGGTGATGGTTGGTGGTGGAGGAGAATCCTTGGGTGACTGGTACTTATTTGTATGCTCAGTTGTCTTGATAGTGGCAACACTCTGTGGATACACGGCACTTCATACATGTATGAATTGCTATGTGTATGAATTTGAGCCAAAGTACGTGGTGGTTGTCTGGGAAAAGACAAGGAAATAGCTTTGGGTTTTGGTGAGGCTTTGCTAAGCCATAACTGATGTTGTGTTGGTAGGTAGGAAGAATTCGTGATTGGAGTAGAGGACCCGTTGTCGTCATCATAGTCATTGAGCGGAGTAAAGTGTACGAATGTCAATACCACATGCCATGAGAGTATTGCAGCCCTTCTTCCGTCACCTTGATGTCTTTTAGCTTTCCACAAATTCACTAGTCCATAGATACACACATATATACAGGATGCACGTATGGGGGGAGCGCACATTACATCACACTCAAACATGACAACAAATCGGAACGGTCTTCGACTCGACGTCTCAGCCCATTTTTATATTTATTTTCGCTCCTATGCCATAGCTGAGAGATGCATCTGTAGCTGGAGACAACACTCATATGGATATAAGTCTTTTGTCAACCAACCTACCTTACGTGCTCCTATTCAGTCTTCATTTCTGTCACATAAAATATTTTGTTCCTCCTCACCATGCATTTTATTCGCAAACTTCACTGTCGACATCTAATAACCGTCGCCAAATGGCGAGATTGACTCGTCGATCGACTCGACAACTTTAATAAAATATCCTACACCCCTACGTCGTCTTCGCCTATTTTGTCCTCCATGCATTGAAACATTAAGGTGCATTGTAACCTCGAGCCATATATGAGTATGCTTTCAATTGATCTAACCAAAACATGAGGAACTTTAAATCGAGCGTCATCGTGCGTCTCACTCTTTCACCGTTCCTCAGTCCCATCATACCCTCTCTTCTCAGACCGTTCCTTTTCCCCTGATATGTAGCCGAGAGGGAAGAGTATGGCAGGGAGTAAAAGGTTTTAGAGATGTTACAACATACAAAGTGTGGAATAATCTCCATAGTAGCTCCCAACAACGTCAACATAATATTCGCCTCACACCCGGTGTCACTATACGCGGTCCTCCTCCAGTCACCAATAATACCCAAGCTTCTCAAGATTCAAAGCTGGATATAGTTGTAACGTGTCTGTATACTGTGGGTCTGCATATTTGTACGTGCATACACATTCCCTTACTCACTCGCATTTTTCCTCTCTTACTTTTTCCAGCCTCCTACGTATTCGTTCGACTAGAAGGTTTGAAAAAAATCGAAGGCAATTCCTTTCTCCCTCGGATTCACACCTCACGATCATATATTCCATTTATAAATAATATTCTGCCCTCAGAAAGGATATGAATGATATGCACGTTAAGGACACACGTGTGAGACGCTAAAGTAGGAATTTCATTAATATCAAATTATGAAAATTTATATAGAGATGTTTCTATAAACTTAAACCCCCATATCATCTCGCCATTTACAGAATATTAAGTGAAGAGTTACTTATAAGGATTCTCATAGATATTGTTGATACGTTTCCTTTAGGAATCCACTTTTTTTGTATTATGTTAATAATTAAAGGAATCCAAGTGGTCATGATTAGGTAATCATTGAAAGGAGAGATAATTCATTAGGAGAATCAATGAAGATAGTAGTGTATTGTACAAGAGGATAATAATGAAGTTGCTGGAAGTGAAAGAGATTAAAAGGGAAAGGGATGATGTGGAGGGATTTAAAAGGCAGAGTGATATTATTACAAGGAGTGATGTACATTTATGCGACTATGAGAAAAGTCATAGTGAAATTACAGAGTGGATAATATTTGAGTCTCATCCTACTATGTTCCCACACTGGGGAGCAATATTTACCCACTGAAGTGGAAAATATTTTTCATGAGAGTATTTAGATCAATAATAGACAGATTTGTCTAAAATTACAGACTGCCAAGCAGCATATACACATCAGCTTTTATTACAAAAGTTGCAATAAATCCAGAGAACAGAGGGAGCACGTGCACACGTTTCTCATTCCCATAATAAGCCTGACAACGTACCTATACACTTACATACAAGTCACTTTATAACTTATAGGTTCAAACCACTACCCTTCCAGTTCAACTTGAAATATAACTCTCTGTTCTGTATGCGACCAATCCAGAAGCCTCTCTCTCTGTCTGTCTTATAAGCAGTATAGTCACGAGTCACGATCTCAAGTCAGGCAAGATGCACACACAAATACGGGAATCGAAATTCACTCTTTCTCTCTCTTTCTCTTACTACTACTCCTCTCTCTCTCTCTCTCTCTCTTACTTACACAATTCCAGTTTAATAAAATACTTGCACCGACAATCCTCTCAACTTGTACCGTATTCCATATGGTATATTTTGAAATATAAATTATATATTAGATAACTGCTGGGCTATGTCGCAGACTGCACAAAGACATGGCTTCATGGTATATATATTTTCTTCTTAAATGTTATCATAACTCCATGGCGGTATAAAATAGCTCATACCGTATTGCAGTACTGCACACAAAAACTGTATAATGTTTCCTTTTTTATTCCATCTTGGATAAATAAGCTCAAGTAAGAAAACTTGTTCCTAACTTTTGGGATTTCATCCTATCCTCCCAATATCCTGTGATGTACCTATTAGCCTATCATGTGTGTATCAAAAGATTCTATTGTAATATTTTATCCTTTCTTTAATTCATCCGACAGTTATTTCCATTTGGATTTGGGTTGTATTGGAAACAATGGATTTTCTTTCCTATGCTTTTTTAGTTAGATACATGTATACGTATATATATGAGAGATGTGTATATTCAAGTACTTAGAATTTCATTGATAGAACTTATTGCGTGCGTGTGTGTGTGTGTGGGGGGGCAAGAAAAATGATATTTTGATAGAATAATGCATATAATTTGACAATACGGTGCGGAGGAGATGAAATGAAATAATAAGATTTGAGGGAATTTTCGCAAGTTTTTTTTCACGCTTGAGTCTTTAACCAGAGTAATGAGATTAAATCAAATGATATTGCCAGCTTAGGGCAGGAAGCCCATCCCTATACTCGTAAAATTGTTACAAATGCTGAAGGATTAAATGGAAAAGAGGCGGTAGGAAAAAGACAAAGCTCTAATCCCTATATGCCTTGCTACAATCTCTTCAAATAGTCTGTATTGGATGACACTTCACGGATATTATACGAATGAATTTTGATGTATTTTCTTCTCAAATTGATTTCACACAGAGTCAGTTGTTTCTAATGGTCCAATTCGTCTCATGTGGCTCATCCCATACACTGACTCCAATAAAACTTCCCTTCTTTTCACTCAGCTCCAAAAGCAACCTTCTACTATTTCTCCTCGCTCCCCCAATTATTTCACTTTTGCCTTCCTCCTTCCTCACTTCCTGCTATACTGCCTCTCCTACGTAACGCACATACAAAAATACATATATGCATGAATATGTACTCCCTCTGAGTTTGACTATTCCAGGAAATTTGTCAGTGTTACGTTATATTATCCTTCCTTAAATAAACTGCTTTGAGAGAATCCCACATGCTTTCACACGAATCCAGTCATATTTTGTATAATGAATTTAGTAGCTCAGCTTATGAGTACTCCGGGGGAAGGGGAGTGCCTTGAAGCATATTTATACTTTCAGCTGATGATATGTAATATGTAGAAGTTGACGTAATTTGAATACCTTGACTTTTGGTGCCTTATTTTGGCTCAAGAAACAATGTATGCATAATGTGTAGCCATAATTAGTGATACTTTTACAACCAAGGCATCAATATACTTACTAAATGAAGGACACACTTTCACAGCCTCAAATTCTAAATTGTAAAATTAAAAAGGGGGAATATTTAATTAATTATTACTGAGAGCTCCCAAGTTGTAAAATGTAGAGGCGAATCCTTGACTTTTGTAAGTTGGTGGTGGCTATAAATCAAATCATACCTCGTTCCTACCTGCCTTTGTGCAACTGTATTTTTACGCCTGGAGTTTGCCGACCTGAAAGTGTTTACGAATGAAAAAGTTTGTTGTGTGAACACAAATATCCTCACTCCCTGTCAAAAGAACAATATGTAAACTTGAAGATTGGTTGAGGAACGTTTTACAATTTTGACTCATGAAGAATAGTTTGGTTGACAGGAGCAGTTTAAAAAAGTTTGGTACTTCAAAATCCAACATCATTAATCAACATATTAAAGGACAAAGCAGTTCCATTGACTTTCACCTGGTTGCTCCAGCACATATATACATGTATAGTTTACTATGTACCTCCCTCAAAGACTGGGTCTAGTACGGGTTGGAACATTACGAAAGAAAATTATTATAAAAAGACCAACTGGGGCAATTGGGTGTGAGCAAAAATTACATTATAACCCGTAACAACCCACTAAAATACATATATAAGCTCAAAAAGACTAATTGTTCTTGTGAAAAAATGATATTTTTTACACTACAGAATCATACTGCTACAGACTAGTAAATGGCAGCCTCCTTTGCAGTGGACTGAGAGTGAATGAGTGAGAGAAAAAAGAGCGAAAGCATTAAAAAGTATAGGAAGGAAAAGGCTGACAGAAAGAGTCAAGTAAGATCAGTTTGTTGTTGTGGTGCGAAAGTGAAGAAGAGAGTGAGAGGATTTAGTAGGATAAGGATAAGCAACTTCTGAATTGACACTGACTTTTATGTGCGAGTGGATGAGACAGAGAAACACGCCGACCCGTTATGTATGTACGAGCCGATAGACAAGAGAGGAAGGGATGTGAGACCCCCTGCCTTTAGTGTTGATTTTCCATTAATCACCTATCACTGATTTAATTCGTCCTGCTCCACAACCCTATGTGTATAAGTTCTTTCTCCAGAGACGCACTTCATTCTACACAACCAAACTCCGACAGCCTTTCCCTTTCAATATGCACATTCAGTCTATGCATATTACTTGCTGTACTTGTATGATAACTTGTCATGCGTATATGAGAATATAAAAAACTTACTCTGATAAATAACTCCCAGCCTTGCATACACTTCTTTTCTAAACGATCAACAAATTACAGAGGTCAAAAGAAGATTCATTTAAATTTATTGAGGGATTTATTATGCAAAATTCTCTTGTTACAATCTTTTCCAATGTTACTCAAAGAAAAACTTCCAATGTATTTATCATTGATAAACAAAGTAAGTTATAGCTCCCTATGCACGCATGTATGTGTATAGGAGCTTGTTATTTTTTTTACTATTTAAAAATTCTAAGAGTAACAACTGAGTCGTTGAGGACTGGAGACCCCTAAAGAGCTATGCTATGCTCCACAATGGGGCAGACAGGAGTAGAGAATGTACTATCTCATCTGTACAGCGATCACCAGAAAAATTATTACTAATGTGTAAATAAAGAATTACTATTGGAGGTATAATGTGAGCTCTCTAAACAAAGTACAAACACTAAATGTGCAATTTGCATAAACAATTTATGCTTCCACGAGCCCATTGAATAAGGCCCGTATGTCATGTCATTTATGAAATAGATTTTTCTTGGACTAAAGCATTTATTTACCCTTTTACTCTAAAGCAACGAGATGGAATTCCTCCTTTTGTTTGATGAAACAACCAAATGGAATTATTTCATATGTGATATAAATAATAATGTCCTGCTCTTATACTTGTATTGTATATATATATATAGATAGATAGGTATATATTTAGGAAAACTAACAATAAGTAGGAATAAGGAGGTGTGGGTCTCCTCTCGACATCCACATACATTTAAATGAGTAGACATTGGGTGTCACGTAATTTCAATGAAATATCCATAAACGTTGACGTCGATTCCCCTTAAACTGACTCAGATTATGAGACTATCTCTGATGCACCAGTTGGCAAGGGAGCATGGAAAAGATTGATACCAACATTTATGACATGGGTGCACATGTATTGGTGGTCCAATACTGCACAGTAGTACGTATATGGGTTGGATAATGTAATTCGCACACATTTCATTTAAACTGGGTTCTCGAATCTCTAATACACTAAACTACATCATGCCGTTCTTCATTTCATTTGTTCGTAGCAAATATGCGGAGATGAAGTATGTGTGATATTTTTTGTCCAAAGTATAGAAAAGTGGGAGTTTAGTGTAAAAGTACGTAAGGTCAGGTTGAAAAAAAAGCTTCTTGCAAGACTAATGTGAAAATTGAGTAAAAATATATCTAGGTAAGTTCATGTAAACACACTGCACTGGAGCAATGGTGGTAACTCCTGTAGTATTGGAGGAAGCAAAGTGTGTGTGGCCCATGGTTCTATGGTGGTATCATCCCTTCGGAATACCTCATTTTCCGCTTGAAAAACTTATCATAAATGTTATTCTGAAGGCTTACATAAGGTACGGTTGCGGGGCAAAATAAGTTAGATGTATCAATCAAAGGGTTGCAGATCATTCTTGCCGGTTAGTTGGAATGAGTTCACTGAGGCAAGATAATTGTCTGATTGTGAGTGTATACACAGGGCGCTATATAGAGAATATTTGTACATCTCCTTCATACACAGTCTCCGATGTACCTTTCACTGCCACCGTCAAACTCCGTCGTCAGGGCTGTCCACAGCTTGTTCCTCTATGTTTTTCTAGGGACACTACACAAATAATAATGTATGTATATGTATACTTGTGTAAGTATGCATGATGAAATGATGACGGAGAGGACGGAGATGTAATGGTGAGCTTGGTAATTTGTACCTATTCAATGACCCATGTGGCATGAGTTACATGCCTAACACAATCTATTAAAAACTATTTATTAAGTATTTCCTATGTATTTATAGCGACATTGAAATTTTTAAGCTCCCCATGTAAACGGAATGAGCTGTGTGTGTTGCAAAGCTATTTCAAAGTTTACACAAGAGTTTTAAAAAAAATAATTTATCTAGTTACTATTGTTATTCTTACATGGCTTAGTAAACCTTTTCAAGGCAGATTAGCGCAACTGGAACTATAGCATTTTACTCTTGCCTACAACTCTATCTCCGCCAAAGTCCGCTCGTATTAGGTCTTATTACATATACATTAAGTAGTAGGAGATTTTAAATGCAACTCCTTTGCCATTGCGTTTCCAGCAGAAAATTAGCAGCTGGTAGAAACATTTCAATGAAATTTATTCGGCGATCAATTCAAAGTTTCTCCTTGGCTTTTAATTCCTTCCTCTCTCTTCCCTTTCTGTATCAAAAAAAAATATTTTCGTAATTTCTATTGTTTCTTGCTATACAGACTCGCTAGTATACAAAGTTGCTCTTAATACTAGTGAATTTGTACAAGTTAAAAATGTAAGGAAGAAGCGTCCTACAAGGTGTGAACGGCATAGAAAAAACTTAAACCAATACTATACGCATGACAAACATGAAAAATATGATTTAAAATTTAGGGCAAGAGCACTTTTTTGTGGCCTTTGAATTTCCCAAAATATAGAAAAAATTCATTGAATGAAAATACAGGAGTTTCCCACTAAACACCATTTATTAGTTATATAAAAATACGAAGGAGAGATAACAAAATTATTTATATGTACATGAATGACACAAACAAGTTACAAAAGGATGAGGCTGGCGTAGCTGATTTGGGAATTGGAAGTGCAAACCCTCCTGCCTTTGTTCTCAAATTCTAATCTTTTTTACATGTTTCTATATATGAAAGAATGGACACAAATAGCAACATTACAATTTGAACATAATCAATGGAACGGCAGCGTAAAAAATTCACTGACGGTTTTTATACTCCTTTAGCCGTCCCAGCAGCATCATAAAGCAGGAAAGATAAAGCCTTGAAAGGTATCATCTCTCCCTGCTCCTCATTGCATTGGCAACATTCAAATAGATAATAATATACCGTAAACAAATAGAGAATCAACAGTGGCAAGCGAGCACCTTCTCTCCGAATCGTTATTTCTACTCGGTCACGTTAACTATGTATGTACATACATAGAGTCTATTCTGGTCAATGGGATTCATGTACATTAAAATGTATCATGTAAAAGAGAGAATGAGAGTTTGAAAAAGAGGTATCTATTCTCCAGTACGTGTATTTAGCTATACATACACTTCGAGTCAGTCTCTGTGCAAAGTCTGTGGGGTGAATCCTTTTGTATGGTTTACAATGGGCTGAGGCGTTAGCAGATGACAACAATGAAGAAAGGAACCAATTTATAGTCTGACGCATATTATCGTCCTCACTAATACTATCTCTCTCAAACTTATACATAAGGTTTGCATATGTGTGGTCTCATGAAATCCCTCCTCTAGTTTCACGTTAAAAAATCATTTCAAAAGAACAAATTTCACGGATGGGGACTTTGTCTAAGTTAAGCATTTTAAAATGGATTAGAAAATCCACCTCTTGGACTGCATCAACCCTGGATTCTGATTTTTTTCTTTTTCTCATATAAAGTTTTATTCTTCTGCACACATGCCTGTTGCAACAAAATGTATATAGCTTGACTCTATTCTACAAACCTGTGTAGTACCAAGTAGCAATAATATCTATCTTTTTCTACATATAATAAAACCACTCATGTCTGTGTGAGCTTAAAACCTTTTTTTCACTGGACTCTCCACTGTAGAATTTATTGTTCCAATAGCGAATGTTTTATTGAAAATAAAAATGTTCTAGATAAAATTGATGAAAACAATACGATGCATTATGATAAAGTACTAAAAGTAAGTAAACATAGGAGCATTCCATTCCCTTTTGCTTTGATTCAAAGATGCCGAAAGACATTCATGGGTTTCCTCTTTCTCCAATAATACATCGGCAAATGCTTAAGGTTGCTCCTGCTTCTCTGAGCTGCTGGTGACGTCTGACTCAGTAAAGACTTTATCGTACATAAATACATATGTACATATGATTTGAGGGTGATAGTGGAAAAGGATTAAATAAAAGTCATGAGAAGGAAAAAAAGAGTAGCTTATAAAAATTTCCTCCCACAGATTTCTTTCTTCACTACAAATGAACTGAATTTTGTTGCATGACAAAACAAGAAACTTTCCTCATAATGTGATTCCATAAACCAATATATAGTTATTCATTGTGAAATTTGTTTCAATGTTGCGTCTGGGTAAAGGCCCGGGATAAGAACTTCCTCCACTCAGACTAGTACACTTTACTAAGAGAGAATGATTTTCTCCCGACTTCTCCCCTCATGTAAATACTTATTGTGGTTGTTGGGAATATGTACGTGTACGTATGGTGTGTATTTAAGTTGTGTGTACACACACATGAAGGATGGATGGAGACGGGAGGACCCAACCTTACAACAAGGGATAATGGGAGAGTACAGGCCTGATGCATAAAGTCAGTAGCAAGGAGTGTATGGTTTTGCCATATCTGCCATTGACGGGCCCATATGATATATGCGTCAACTTTATTCAAGTTAGCTCTAGAGTCCCATGCTCACTTCACTTGCAACGATTGACTTTTTACGAACATTTTGAATTTTTCTGCCATCCCGATCAAATCTTTCTCGATCCTTCGTCGCTTGAATCCCATGCATGCATTCATGCTTCTTTAAATCTCCCTTATTTACCATTAAAAATACATCTTGCCTATCTCCCTACTACTACGAATGCTCCTCACTCACAAAACTACTTTCATATGCTTATAACTGTAATTTCAATCTCCTGCTCAAATAGACACATTCTCCTTCCTTTAGATCAAACCTTAATCATTTTATGTGACTACGCCAGACATAACAACCATTATGAAAGAGTTTCATTTTTATCGGTTTAGTCAATCGATGATCACAACAAGTACACCAACCACGGCTCAAAAAACCATCTCATGGATTACAAAATAAATCATTCGTTTGCATAGCAAGTACATCACTTTTTTTATATCTTCATTCTCCACCATTGGAATCCAGAACAGTATATGCTAGAATAGAGCTCGTACTATAGGAGCGATGAGTAATTCTTAAAACTGTGAATAAAAATGAGCAACTTCATTATTTTGGGTGTCTTGACTCCCTTCTTAATTTTTTTAATATGAATCTCTAACATCACAGTTATTCGTAGGTAAAAATACATATAAATTCTTTTCCGAAATTGGATTCCAAAATTACGCCCAAATCATCATTTACAACCAATACAATGGCAGATTTGACTAAAGTTGGAGTAGTAATGGAATATGAATATGAAATAGGGGGTAGGTACATACTGCATTGGAGATGTTTAGTAAGAAGGAAAACATACTGACTTACTTTCCACGTTAAACTTTTTTTCACTAGTGTATGTATCTACGCTATCACTGTGGAAATCGATTTACAAGAGAAAAAGTGGTTTGGGATTTGTAAAGTACATTTTTATGTTTGCCAACTGTGGGATAAAGTAAATAAACGGAAATGCAATACAGAGTGAGTGGTAGTGGTTGAAAACATGAAAACATATGTTATGATGAATAGGAAACTAGGAACGTGTTTACTCTACACCACCAAATCATTACTGGATCACATCCTTGAAAATGTCAATGTTTCCTTGCTTCCAACTCAACTTACTTCTCCTTTTAAAAATATTGCAAAGAAAGTAATGTATGTAGTATGTACTTTTATGCTCATAAATGTATTACTTACTTATACTTACGGAGTAGACAAATAATTTGATGGAATTGAACATTTAAATGTGGGTTTGATATTGGAAACTAATAATAATAATTTAATCATAGTATTAATGAGAAGCTTATTTACTGTCGAGGGAACAGATACAGAAAGAAAGGCCCCCATTCACCTTGACTCTTGACTTGAATTTTCAAAATGGAGTTTTTGTGTGCTGCGATATCTGTTTTTCATGTAGATATTTCCTGTAAACGGTTTCACGCTGGTCGTAAGTGGCGGTAGCGAAAGGGTAACTTATATGGAAACCCAAAGGAAAAAGTGTGAGTGCAACTGATTGGTACAACAATAAGGTCGACAAATAAAGAATAGGGTCGCTGCGATTTCAAGTTGGGTGAAAGAGAAAGGCAGATAATTTGACAAATTTGACAAGTTTCAAGTTGACTTGACCAAAAAGTTACGTATACACATGGACATAATTTTCTGTCACCGTCTCCGTCCACTTCAGCTTACGAAAGAAAATCCAATCTAGAATAAACACATTTCACACCTTTCTCATTCACAAGTATTCATTAATAATTTCTCCATTCATCATACGGCCCAGCTTGTTCCTTCCTGTCGTTTAACCTATGTTCTTCCTTCCTTCATGGCTTCATGTATACTATATATACATACATTGGATGATGACGGAGACTGAGCCTTGAATGCCATATGATCTGCATGGAGGGACTAAAAAGTGGCTGGCTACATATATAATTTTGTGAATCCTTTCCCATTCCTTCGCCTGCCACCGTCCTCATAAAATCACCATTCATTCATTGGTAATATTACGCCTCTAATTTCATTACTGATACTTGAGCAAATCCCCCCGTTGGAACGGCACGTTCATTTATACTCCATCCTATATGCCTTTAGGACTGCGGGACTTTTCCTATGCCTCAGTAAATTTTTACCATAACGAAAACACTGAAAATGAACATAGCAGTAGCAGATTGTGGCAAAGTGGTCATTTGTACTCCAACTAGTATGTACTCTGTTTCATTTGAAAATCCTTCCCCGTTTTACAGGCCTCTACTGTATTAGCGGAGTTATGCGCAATATGTTGAGATTGGGTGAGTATTGTTGGTCGTGAGGAAAGGAACCCAAACAAATATTATGTCCTCGTTTCTCTCTCGCTCTCTGTCTCTCTCTTTCTCTCTTACTCTGGAAGTGGAACTACATGTAGGATACATTGAATGCCTTAGACAAGGCTATATGCATTCAGTCCATACTTGTGTTCCCTTTCGTGATGGTACATAGAGTAGGGCACCCGTGCAACGTTTATGAATTGGTACTAAAGAGAGTACGATTGTGCGGCTAACCCAGCAAAATTAGTAATGAGAAAAACTTTTCAGACTGAAATTACAGCCGACGTAATGTTTCACGAATTAAGGTAAACCTATGCGTTTTTTTGCCATTTAACCATATAATGCCTGGAAGGCCATTGAAATAAAAAAGCAGGCATCAAAAATCATGGTTCGTAGAAAAGGCTAATCCATTGAATATTTGTTGACAATGGTTCTGTATGTTTTTTTGGGGAGTTTTGACTTCATTTTCATGATCATGATGGAGCGCTTTTATTATTCCAAATCCAGCCCTCTGGCTTCCCCAAGTCTCCTTTCCCCCTTACTTATGAGGAAATCTTGACGTTTCTAAAATATTGAGCTCAATTTTTGCATTTATGAGCATGAGGTTGTCATTTCATGTTACAACTTTTCCTCATTCGCTGACCAAACCGTTACCAAAGAATTTTTCAACTTGAACAAATCACAGACCATATGACGTCAGCTGCTACTGTACTACATTGTCAATTAAATCATCAATCAGCTTATCAATCATCGGCTGTCATCTCACTTCTTTTATAATTTGACGTCTCAATCATGGTGGTGCATCCAGTCCCCATTATCACTTGGGGTAATTTCTTACTTTTTATCCTAAAGGTATATGTAAATATGTATTTATATAGTGGCCAGAGTTCTATAGGGAGTGGTGTTAATATTTCAAGTCAAAAATATTTTTGCTCTTCTTTAATCCAACGAATTTTGTTTATAATTCCTATTCCGAGGACAACTCCATTCCATCATGAAGTTGAAGAATATAATTTTATATTGCCTATTGAAATCGAAAGAATGAATTCATTTAAATTTTTCAATGGTGAGGAATTCAAGAGAGAATTTCTATAATAAAATCCATTAATAGCGTCTTTTTTGAATAGCTGGGCCGTAATTCGGAAATTTATTTTTAGTCAAAAGACGTAGAAAGAAAAATTGTCATTACAATTAGTTCAAGTTTTGCCTTGAATACACAATACACTGTCGTACATTCTTCATTTATACACTCATGATAGTTTTTTTCATATTTGACTGCGTGAAGCAATGTGAAGTCAAGTTGGGGACATTTATGAAACTGCACTTAATTGTAAGAAACTCATTAATGATGGGAAAGTGTAAACATGAAAAATATGTCCTTTGGTTTTGAATCCATTGCAAACCCTTAAATAAGAATTTGGTGCAAAAGGAGGAGAGTGATTCAGAGAGAGGAAAAAAGTTAAATGCAAAAAATATGCACATGTTCAGACACGACCTGCACCGGAGGTAAAGGAAGTTGGAAATAAAAGTTGGGCTTACAATACCAGATGAGAATTCTTAGTGAATGCGTTGAGAATGTCACAAGGAGAATTTCGATGTAGAGAGGAGGAGAGCTGAAATGAAAATATGTAGACAAGAGAAAAAAGTTCAAAAGAGAGGAGCGAAAGTCGCCGTCACTGTTGTTGGAAAGGAGTTGCGAAGAATTGTGAATGAAGCGTTTGGGGGTGGGAAGTGGGAAAAAAGCACATATAAGATTATTTAGAAAAGAGAAGCGTATTATGTGCTCGTTTCAGCGTTTAATTTGAGTCAGTGAAGAGTCGACGCATGCAAATGACAGGTCCTATTAAAGGGGGAAAAGGAACGGGGCTGATGTGGTTTGTGTATTATATAGAGCTAGAGAAAAAGCCTCTGTGTTTATTCTCGCCGATGAATACACATCACATTATAACCAGCCAACACTCTTTCAACCGGCGACGAATCCAGCAAAATGGATTCGTTAAATTCTCCGATTTCCTGGCCGGCATGCATTTACTTTACTTCTTCATGTATGGTCATTGCATTCACAACATCCAAACTCTAGGAGACCCTTCAATTTCTACCCTTAGGTTTAGGTTGCATGAATTTATTATCACATTGCTGGTTTTTTCTCTCTACTCTTCCATCAAGTGGTGCTGAGAAAGGGGCGATTTCCTCACTTTTTTAATTTCAAGGGAAGTCCACTCTCTCCTCGGGACATAATAACGGATTAATCTAAAGCCTCAATAAAATGCGAGATTACAGTATGTGTCTTAAGAAAAATGAGACATTGCCACTAAAATCCCACCTTGTATCGATACAAACACTTGCTTTGAGAATGGAGCGTTCGGGAAATGAAGAAACGAACTCCTTTCTCATATTTGTAACAAAGGAAACGCAATCCTTAGGGATAAAAGAGTCGCCGCTGGTGTAGGTGAGAGAACACAGGTACGGAGGACCGTTGAGAACATACGTAATACTTTCCTATAGGTTTCTTCCAAGTAGTTAGGTGTGAATTCTTTATGGAATCGCTGTCAGGACTTTCTCGACGTTTATTTCACTGGGATGGATTACAAAATTAATGGAGATTCAAGAAAATTTAAGATGAAATAATACAATGCAATAATACAATAATTAAGAGTAAGCTAACGTAACAAAAACAACAAATGGATATTTCTGCAAACTTTGGGGTTAATATTTGAGAGGTGTAGTAAAAATTCCGGCAGTTATAATTGAGTAGGGAGAATTAATAGAACATTAGCTTAAGCCTTTACCACAGTTAGCTAGTTATATTGGAAGTTTATGTGGAAATGTAGCGAGTTAATATTTCGCCAATCACCTGTATTCACCCATGCATAAAAGCAATATGATGTCTCAAACAGAATTTTGATATTGGTTGGATAATTCATTGAACCGTAGAATTAATGTGTTGGTATACATTCACATTATGGAGGTTGAAGTTGTCGACTATCCTCGAAATGGTTTGTAGTGTAGGAGGTGGCGGAATTCGTGAGCAGGGTCTAACAAGGTAGTTAGTATGTGCTATGGATGAATGGACAGTAATTCAGGATTAGAATTCGATTAGAGATAAAGGGCGAACAGAGAAGAGAGTCAGTAGAGCAAGCAGATTATTTGATGGAAAATCGACGTAGAATTAGGCTGTTGTCGTGAAGGGGAAAAGGTATTGAAAGTTAAATCTGTTATGCTTCGTTCTCTCTCTCTCACTCACTCTACCAACGTGCGGCATCCTATCAAGTTCCGAGTCAAATGCAATGCATGGTTAGATTGTTGAGTTGTGGCTGGTGGGTGACTTAGATTGAGAAATTCTCCAAGAGGGGAGGAGGAAACATTGGTCCATGAGTACAGTCGAGATCCTCCAGTTTCGGTTTCAAGTAGGTAAACAAAATTCGCGAATCCCGACCCCCTCTTTTGATAGCAGCACCCATCTGTGTTTGATTGGCGTATAGAGCTTATCTCGGAAATGTCATGAACAGTAATGATATTTGATTTTTTTCCTCCTGCCGAAACTATCAAATGAAAAAATGAAGATCATAATGGGGTGCTACTAAACTTAAATTACTACGCATGTATTTCATTACCGTGGCCCATAAGAAGGTTGGAATTGCCTTACCACTCTCCATGAAGAACGGTTTGTATGCATTTTCATTACCACCCTCCAGTAGAACTACGTGTAAACTTATTGTTTTTCCTACCCCAACGAGAATTCGACGCCTGCGCAAATCTTCCTTTTCCACCATCAACTAAAGAAATTTATTACGATCATCGTATGCACATTTTTTCCAATACGACAGCCCATAGCCCATACATGTACTATCTCATTACGACCACCATTGGTGGGCATATTACTTCCACCCATGACAATGACCATTACGACAATTAACACGTGGACGCGACTACCGTCGCTAACATGTTACAACCGCCCAAATGTTGGACCAATGTTGCCCCCGCTTTGTTTGGACCCCTTCCTACGGCTTAAATGGTGGACAATTACCACCACCCATATCAACGCCCAATTCCATCTATTCAAGGGCTAAACAACGGGGGGCACATGTAACCCCCACTGAAACCCCAGAGGGGTACAAGCATGTTTTATGTACTCCCGGAAATTTGACGAAATAGCGGAAAATTGGGTTTTTATGCCACTTTTGATCAAATTTTGAAAACAATTGTAAATATTTAACGAATTTTTCCCAATAAAAAGTTAAATTCACCGATTTTCTTTAAAAATTGTCTAAAAACCGCCACTTTTCTTAGTTTTTTTTGTAAAATAATAATGTTTCTTTACAAATATATACAAATTTCAATGGCCGAGGGGTACAAGATATAGCTTTGTACCCCCCACTCAAGACTCCATTGCACAATGGAGCGCGGGCGCCCGCAGGCCACCTATAGACCATGTAATAACCCATTGCTACTATATCCTACCCATGGGTGGAGATAATGAGAAAAAAATCGTTGGCAATGGTCCAGCATTTACGCAATTGCCCAAATTATTGGTAATGGAAGAACATGTGGAGTGGGCCGTCCGGGAAATCCGGCTGCATAGCTGTGCATAAATAATTTGCATAAGTAATGTATACATTTCAAACAATTATGTAAATTATTTGGAACGCTTTTTTCTTCGTAAAAGATTAGTATCAAATTATGCATAAAGGGTTTTTTAAATACAGTCATATTTGCCCATTTTGGCGTGGCAATTCAAATAAAAATATGGGAAAAACTTGGCTTTGGTTACAAATTGATGCATTTATTGATTTTTAGCCTTTTCATGAATTTTCAAACAAAATTCGTTTCCTGTCAAAACTTTTACGTCCAACGTTTTATACATAAAAGTACGGTCGTAACATCATATGCATAATTAGTGTATGACCATGTACAAAAAATTCGGCAGGGAATTTTATGTCCGTAATTATACACACATAGGATTTCCCATCGGGGGTGCACATAAGATTGGTAGTGTATATAATTTGTTGGGTACATATATATACGCATATATATATGTATATTTATTCTGATGGAGAGTGGTAAAGAAAACATAAAAACCAATTTCTTTTTGAAGGATGGTAAATGGTAAGGGAATTCAATGCTTCTTACGGACGATGATAATGAAATATATGTATATATGTAGTAAATAATTTGAGTTTTTAGGAGACCCCACCATAACGGGGTTCGCTGACTGGGTTCACTCTATGAAAAACATGCATTCTGTCATGCTTTCATGGCATGAATCCTATCACTGGGACAGCGTAGATAGAACTTCAACATTTATTCCAAACAGTCATAGATCTATGTTTATCGTTAGTAGTAAATGTTCATATTATATCTGAAAGCTTGTTCCTATGAATTGATTACGTCTGTTTAATGAGTGGCTGACGAAGTGCGACTTCTGATAACACACAATTATTGGCTATGCATGCCCCCTCTCCTTCATGCGTCTCATGGCGTTTGCAATGCTCCAGCTCCGAGTCCAAACCCAATCCCATGGGTACCAAAATACCGGCGATAACATCCTAAGTGCCGTCATCAACATTATAAACCTTCTTGAACTGTAAATTCATGGTATTGATAGCTGATAGCACTACGCTAACCTATTATCTATTCATGCTCTCATACATATATTCACATAAAATACATTTAGGCTACAAATTTACGATACATATAGCCATAGCCATCATACAAGAATGCATCCACAGACTCATGATGTGCACTCGTTTGTAATATAAATTAATTACAATCAAATAATAATATGGAGACGCACACAGAAAGGACTACAAAATATCCATTTCATTTAAAAAAAATGAAGCAATCTACCTTTACAAAAAATTTCTCCTTGATTTTCATTCACTGTGGTTGACTCTAAGGGCTTTCCACAGCAGCAACATGTAAAGCACTCTTGGTGATATGTTCCATACTGACCAATTTTCATTTCCGCCCAATATACCGGTCTATCTAAATAAAGTTTTGTTTTCGGGAACCAACACCAACATGGTTGGTGTCACTTGCAAGTTTTATCACTTAAAATATAATTTTTACATTCACGCAGGAATCTGGCTTACTACAACGTTTGCATGGTTCTCCCACACCGAATTTAGAGGATACGACGGCACGGTTATTCTGGCAAGTATCCTCAGAAACGTGCGTCCCCATTGTGTGTGTGTTTTGGTTTTGGGGACTTCTTCCGGTAGTTGTTATTTCTCTGGAATTTTCCGCATTTGATATTGGATTCAAAGGTTTCCTTCGACATTCCGGAGGATTATTTGGATAACGGGGCATTGCTAATTTTTTTTCACCTCCCGGTTCAATGCAGCCAGGACAGGGTAATTGAGGAACATGGGAACGTTGGCAGTTGCAGTCTAGATTACGTTCTGCCGCTAGCTCATTTCCCGAACTTTGACATTTCTGACTCATTGTTTTTATACTCGCTCTACCATCACTGTTTCGAGAGTTACAGTTATAGCTCATAGGTCGGGCCGATAATTTAGCTGAAAATGAGAGAGAATGTTGATGATACCGCTATCTATGGTCCCTTTTAGGTCTTATTTGTTGTCTTACGAGTTTGATTTATGTAACAATTATTTGACTCTTCAACGTTTTTCGATGGGTAATTTTCCTGAGGAACAGACGATTCGTCGTCCAAACGCTCCTGCTCGTTGCAAGATGTCGAAGTAACGGATGATGGAAGTGCCAATAAAGTTGGCTCATTGGGCCCATAGCCGTATCCTTTTGTGGCAAACTTTTTCCGGTAGCACACTTTGCAGTATATTTCATTCAGTCCTCTATGTTCTGCCAATGTTAAACTGTCTAATGTGCGATTGCAGATAGCTACAATTATACGTAAACAGCCAGTAGTTTTTCAGCTAAGGTAAGAAATATTGTTGCAGATTTTTAAATCTTATAGTTTCTATAAAGGCAAAATATTCACCACATGTGAAGCATCGTACGTGCCAACTCCGGTTTAATCCCAACCTTTCTTCTGCAGCGTAAACTTTTTTACCACAACGAGCACATATCCGGGAGTACATATTTTAAAAGAATTAACTGACAAGTAGGAAAAAATTTAGATTTTTTTAGACCAAATTGATATATAAAATATAGACTCCATAAATTTATTCTTAAGCAAATACGAAAACATGATCAACTGCCACACTATAATACTTTGGTAAACACATTCCTCGTGAGGAAATTTGGGGTGCGTGAGTGTGATTAGTTCCGTGTAGTAAGGATGGATGCTAGGAATAACTAAGGAATTACTTGTTAAAGATACGATACGAACGAAACCAGGGTAGGGTGGTAGGAGACGCTGAGCCGCTGTGATGCAGATGCATGCTCTCGCTAGACACTTCTTGACAAGACGCTATCAACTATCAGGGCTATCATCTAAATAATAAGGCTTGAGTGACGTTTTTTTATATTGCAGGTCAAGCATAAAGACAAAAACTAACTAAACCATTATTGCATTATTAAGCTATTTTTTAGCGAATTTAAAAACTGGATGTATCAAAATCTGAACTTTTGAATTAAAAAAATTCACGAAGTTTGATACTAACGGATATCATTTACGTTTCTATTATGTGCTATTATTTTAGTTTCGAAAAATCCTAAAATATGCGTTTAGTGCCTAAAATATATCGTGCACGTGGTAAACAGAATGCGAATAGATTATTCTTTACCTTTTTTGTACATACGCTTCCCCATCCCCACTCCCCACCTCCACCCATTAGTATTAGCTATAAAATACTAACTTATAATAATAATAACAATCATCATGGAAGGGCTTTGTATGGGGCCTTCTTGTCATTCTCACTTTTTCTGTTAACGCTGTCCCATCTTCATGAGATCGTTTACCTTCATTTTAAAGCAAAGCATACTATACTCATAGTTTTTTCAAATTTTAATTTATAAATCATAACGATAGTAATCACAGAAGGGGGTGGTTTTTGGTTGTCACTCTTTTTGCCACGCTTTCCCACCTTCATTAAAGCGCTACTAATACAGAGAAAACCGAGGTGCTCAAAAATCATATTTATTCAATCACAGGAAATTAGGGAAAACTATTCCAATTGAAAGCTGATAGAATCCGCCAGAAAAATCGTTACAAAAATGCAATAAAGAGTTGCGGGGCACAATCCTTTAGGCAGATTCATAGAAACAAATATGACTTAAAACAAGTGAAGGCGCCCGTTCGTCGAACGGGAGTTTGTTAGTTCTTGTTTTCTTGTTTTGGAGGATTAAATTAAAAAATCGATGGGTAAATATTTGAATTTCGAAAAACGCCCAAAACATGTTCTAAACAATCAAATTATCTACAAAATAGTGAAAATTTTGGTAGAAATCCCGAAAAACCTAAAATCCCCAATTTCACCCGTGTAACGCAATATTATTGGTAAAAACTGACACATACTTTCATAACAGACACGATTTATGACTTTTTACACCCATTCATTGTTTTATGCATTTCGAACATTTTTTGAAATCCCGAAAAAACCTAAAAGCCCCAATTTCACCCGTGTAACGCAATATTATTGGTAAAAATTGACACATACTTTCATAACACACAATTAATGAATTTTTTCACCCATTCATTTTTTTATGCATTTCGACCATTTCTCGAGTAGCTCAATAAATCTGTTTGTTACTTTCCAGTGCTGGTTTAAAAAAAAAGTTGATCACTACCTCGGGATTACATTTTGTCTAATAATTTTGTGCACGCAAAAAAAATGAACTTCTTGTTACTTGTGTTCCGGTTCTTCCTATCTTAGGCCCCTATGCAAATATGTTTCTCACAATCGGATCAGATCATTTAAAAACCTTTATCCTACAAAAACGTAGTAGATGTCACATGGATGTTTTAATTGGTTTGACATTTCTGAAGTAATTTAGTAAAAAATGATTCCGTGAATTACGCTTTATTATTTCTCGATTATTTCT